>RJWJ010033029.1:0-18154 GCA_004363605.1 Indri indri
AATTGTGTAGCCAGCTTGTGCAAAGGTATCTGGCAGGTAGCCCAGATCCCTGAGGGTCTCTCAGCTCCTAGCCCCTATTCTAGGGCTATGGTGGGAAGCAGTGTCTGGAAAAGAGAGTTGCCTAGGAGCAATTTCTTTATCCTGATTTCAAAAACAAAAGCTGGATCATCAAATATGATTATTTTTGTGATCATCTTTTGCATGTGGGTAATAATACTTACATCACGGGACTGGCATGGGTAGTGGTAGGAAAACAATCTTGTACTTGGTTCCTGGGATGGGTTCTTGGAGGAGTGACTTGCCCCCAACATCAAAACCACAAAATAGAGACCACAGTCTCTACTTCCCTAGGTAAAGAATTCTATATGCCAATGCATAGAGACTGCCAAACTGGTGCCCACTAAGTACCATTAAATCTTTAGCCAGTCTAAAGATGTAGGGGGAGGTCACAAACTTGAAGAGAAATGAGCCACATCCTTCTCTGAGTGGTCTCACCCTACAGATTCTACCCCAGGACATAACTCCAGGGTAAGGCGGATTCCTCCTGAAACTAATCAGCTTGTACCTCGGGGCTCTACACTTGCAGAGCCCTCACAAAGTCCAAAATTTTATGTTCATAATTTGGCTGATTTTTGTTAAACAGGGCTCCCTCTCCCAACTGGACGAGCTTACGTCTTCACAATCTGGATACACGTTCGGCTGGGGGCAAGGGTTCTCGATGGAAGCATTCTCTGGACTCACACTTGCGGTCCAGGTGAAGCTGAAGGATTGAGTCCAACCAGACGCATCCTCGTGGGCCATCTGTGCCTCCACTCCTCTTCCTTCCTTCCTCCTTTCTCTCCTCCCGCCTCGCTCGATGTTGAAGTCACAGAATGTCCAAACATGAAGAGCATCAAGTTTTGTCTCCTGATCTCTGAAAGAAAGAAAGAAATTTGCTCAGTGTCTGGGTCAGACTGGAACTTAGGTTTCCTGTCTTCCAGTTTCGAGTGTCTTTTCTCACATTGTACCTACCCTCCTTCCCCTCTCCCTCCCTCCCTCCTTCCCAGCTTCCTTCTTTCCTCCCTTTCATCCTTCCATTTATTTCCTAGAAATACAGAAGTTTTATCTTTTCTCTAAAAGGAAGTCACTTCATGAAAGTGGCCAATGAGGGACAAAGAGCTGTCTAATTTTTTTTGGTGTCCTGCTCTGGGATTCAATTGTTTTCACTGGCCTTTTGTGCTCTTAGTTTATGAAAAATCAATACTTTAATATAGAAAAAAAGTCCCCTGGCTATCTATTTAGAGCTATATTGCCTTCATTGCAGGACTCTGTCTCTGCCTGCCTGCCAAGAATCCCTAACTGACATTGCCTTGTGCGGCGTCGGCGCGGCTCTCCGGAGCCAATCCACCAGATGCAGAATGATAACAATAGTCGCTCCAGTAACAGAACCCAGACACGTGCCCATGGTTGAGCGCTTCTTGGAGACGGTTCATGTATGATGGTGCCATGTATGTAGTTGACACTCAGTAAATATCTAGTTAAATTGCTTCAAATTGATAATTACAGCACCCAAATATTATAGGATAAACCCCATTGTCCCTATAATGGTAAACTATGCTGCTATGATTGGATGTCTACTGTACCTCCCACTATTGCTGTTAATTTTATCTCCTCTTCGGCATGTTCTCCCAAGGAAATGATTATTACCTGCATTTTATAGATGGAGAACCTGAAGCTCAGAGAGCCTTGTGAGTGGCCCCAGGTGACTGTGAATGCACCACTGGGATAACAGCACCCCCTTCATCTTGAGAAAGCCCACGTTTTCCCTGCTGAACCTCAGGCCCTCTTGCCTTATGGGATGATACAATCCAGAGAGACTTAGGTGTACACATTTGGGTGTTCTTAGAAAAAGTTTGCTGACCTCTGCACTAAGGTCCTTACCTATATGGGATAGGACTTGTGTTCATAACTAGGGTCACTTTAAGGTTTTGTAGACCCCGGACACTCTTACTTAGGGAAACTCTGTGCAATGCCTCATGTTCCCTCTTAAATATATATATACACACTATTAAGATGGAGCAACAGCTGATGAGTTGACATAATGTTACATTTTGGAGATTTTTAATTAAACTCTTGATTTTTGTTTTACAGATTGCATTTGTGTGTGTGTGTTTTGAAACAATATTTCCTTCTCTCTCTGCCCCTGCAGGGGCTTGTGGACGCTTGTAAATCTCACTGGCTGCTGGCCCATAGGAAGGGCTTAGAAACCCTTGTAGATAAAATGGCCTGACTCATTGCAAGTTAAGTATCATTCTTTCCCATTTATCCTCTCCACCATTTTGTTTTTAACAGCTACACTGAGGCATAATTTCTGTGGTGTAAAATTCAATGATTTTACAATTTTTACACTGAGTTGTACAATTCAATGATTTTTAGTAAATTTGAAGAGTTTTGCAGCCGTCCCTGTAATCCAGTCTCTGTATAATTTTAAGGCAGCTTTAGATGTTATCTTGTAGTATATCTTTCCTTCTACATAGCTTATCACCCTTCCAAGATGTTATGCTCAGGCGCAATCACCCTAATCCAGCATGACCTGCTGTTAACTGGATTACATCCACAGAGACCCTTTTTCCAAATAAGATCACATTCTGAGATTCTGGGTGAACAGGCACTTTGGTGGGACATTTTCAACCCTGTGCAATTATCCTTTCAGTTACGGTCTTAACTCTGCCACCAACTCACAGGGTGAACTTGGGAAAGCCCTTTCTGCTCGACATGCCTCAGTCTCCCTGTGTGTACATGATGGGACAGGGTAGAATAATCCCTAAGATTCTTATAGCTTGGAACTCTTTACATTATGAAATCATTCAACTCCTCGTCTTGGGTCTAGTGACACAAAGTAGCAGCTGAGCAAAGATTCAGAGGAAGACACTTGAGAGAAGGCACAGGGAGGAAGCTCCTGGAAGCCTCAGCTGTTGGCGGTCACATCCCTGGAGCTCTTGGTATCCTCCTGCTGGGGCCGGTGATCCCTCTTCTGCTCTCACAAGCTGAGCATGGAATTGTCAGAGGAAGATAACAGACACCTCCTTTTCCTCACTGAGGCCACCCTGGCATGACATCTCTGTTTCCTAACCCAGGTGGTGTGATCAGGCAGGAGGCCTGGTAGGACCTTTGCAGCCTGGTGGGCAGTAGAGGCGGGGGGTGCCAGCCAGGGGATGGGGCAAGATCTGGCTGGATCAACCTTTTAGGGAGGAGGTGTGTGTGACCAGTCCACTACCGATTTGTGAAGGGTGCCCAGCCCCAGAGGTGAGGCAGGAGGCCATTGGGAGGCGTGGCAATAGGTGGCTCATGCTAGTTGATCAGCACACACAGTTGCCAATGATCAGAGCTAGTCCAGCAGTTCCCAAGGCAGTGATGAAAACTTCCAGAGTTTGAAATTCAAAGCACTTCAGAGATTCTGAAGACTTTCGCTGCTATGTGTGCCCTGAGGAGCACTAATCCTTGGCAATACCACAGTATAACCTTGTGTTTAAGAGCACAGACTTAGGATCCATCCTGCCTTCATGTGAATTCTGCTTCTCCCACTTCCCAGCTGTGTGACCTCGGGCAGATTTCTTAATCTCTCCATGCCTTAGTATCCTCAGCTATAAAATTACAGCAATAGTTCATGTTGTTAAGGTCATTAAGTGAGTTGATGCTTATAACGCACTTAGAATAACGTCTGGTGCTTAGTAAGCAATAAGAAGGTATAAAGTCTACATTAAGTGGGGAGAGAAAAATTCTGCTACTGCTGATAACAATACCGATAACACCAGTAATAAATAATAACAACTTTCTCTTGGAGCTTCCCAGGCTAGCAGCACGGGCAAGGTTTTAAGAAACGGTCTTGCAACGCAGAAACCCACTTGACTTTCTTCAACTTGGAGTATCTCAAGTCGGAATCTTTCCCCTCATATGTAACATCTGTAAGCACATCAGAAAATGTTCTAGCCCAACATACTCATTTTAGAGATGGGAAAACTGAGGCCCAGGAAGGAGGAGGGGTTGCCAAAGGTGACTGTGTCCAATTTTTGCTCAAAGAGCCACAGCAGTGCTGGTGTGCATGTGTCTCCAGGTTGAGGTGGGTGAAGACCGGGACTGGCCAGATGTTGTAAGAGCTAGGAGAGGAGCAGCCCTGGGCTGCCCAGAGGAGGGAGGGCTCCTCCTGCCTGGCAGGTGCAGGAGGGGTTCCGGGAGTGTGTCACCTCCAACCTGAGATCTGAAGGACAAGGAGCTACTCATGGAGAAGCTTCCAAATTCCTCCGAGCCTGAGTTTCCTCACTTATGAAATGAAGAACATATTCTGTAAACGCTAAGTCCTTTTCAGTTCTCTGGCTTGGTGCAAGCTTCTCTATGATATTTTCAAGATCTCTGCATATATTTGACCTTTACCCTCTCTGCAGTCTTGGAGCACTGAAGATTGAATCTGGAGTTGAGCTCAATCAGATACCCATCTAAGGGAGAAAAGGCAAATCGATTGGATGTATACCCTGGTGGGGGGTGGTATTTTTCTTTTTGCCCTTCTTGCTTTGTGATATCCACTTTTCCCGAGTACATTTCAAAAAGATGTGACGATTTAGGAGGCCCATGTAGGAGGATTACTTGAGATCAGGAGTTCGAGACAAGCCTGAGCAAGAGTGAGATCCCATCTCTATAAAAAAAATGGTGGTGGTGCGCTCCTGTAGTCCCAGGTTCTGGGGAGGCTGAGGCAGGAGGATCGCTTGAGCCCAGGAGTTTGAGGTTGCTGTGAGCTAGGATGATGCCACTGCACTCCAGTCTGGCCTGTAGAGTGAAACCCTGTCTCAAAAAAAAAAAAAAAATGTGATGAGTGGAAGAGGCTGAATAGATGGCCAGAGAGATTAGGTTAGAGGAAAAAAGATCCATGTTACTTTCAATGTGCGCAGACAGAGGGCTAATCTGGAAAATCAGGTTACTTGTAGGGAGATAGAAAAGGGATGCATGTTAATGAGGTCAGGGTGGGGAGTAGTAAAGGGCATTTAACACAGAGGAGGCACAGGGAGGAGCTGGAGGGATTAGATGCAGATCCCTGAAGCCCAGGAGGACAGAGAACCACCTCTAGGCCACCTGGAATGGGAGCTGGTCCTGGAATGAATGTCTTCCGTCTCCTGGGCTCCCTCCCATCCATCTCCACCATGCAGCCAGAGGGGCAATTCTAAGACACAGAGAGGCTCCCTACTGCCTACAACGTAAAGTCTAAATTCCCTTGGTTGGGCACTGAAGAAGCTTGTGATCTGGCCACTAGCTACCTCATCTCCCTGGGATACCTGCCTCTGGCCACATAGTCTACCTGGCTGTTTCCTAAGCATTTTCCATCCTTCAATGCCTCTAAAGTTTCTGTCTGGACTAACAGTCCTATTTCTCCACTTGGTTGCTGTTATGGCTTGAATGTGTTCCTTCACAAGACATGTTGAAGTCCAAATCCCCGATACCTGTGAATGTGACCTTATTTAGAAATAAGGTCTTTGCAGATGCAATCAAGTCAAAATGAGGCCATATTGGATCAGTGCAGGCTCTGGTACTACACGAATGTGTCTTACAAGGAGAGAAAAGAGAGGAGACACACTCATAGGGAAGAAAGCCATGCAGTGATAGGGGCAGAGACTAATTAGATGGATGCAGCTACAAGCCAAGGAACACCAAGAATTGCTGGCGGCCACCAGAAGCTAGGAAGAGGCAATGGGAGATTCTTCCTTAGAGCTTTTGAAGGGAGCTTGGCTCTGCCAATACCTTTATCTCAGACGCCCAGCCTCTAGAACTGTGAGAGAATAAATTTCTGTTGTATGAAGCCACCTGGTTTGTGGTACTTTGTGTCAGCAGCCCTAGCAAACGAATATAGTTGTTTTTCTGTATTTTTTCCCAGTGAACAGCTGTCATTTTTGCCTGCTCTGCATCTGTTCTCGTCCTGGGGATTAGAATGCCTAATTTCCCTTTGTGAAACTGACCCTGCCCTGTGCGACCTATTACGCCATTCAGACACCCACTCTTGGAAATCGGACTCTCAGAAGCAGAGTGGTGCCCAGTGGGCAAGTGACTGGAGCTAAGTTCTCTCTCTGACATTATTCTGCAGAGACTGCCCATGTGTTCCTCCTCCCTCGGTCCCTGGAGCAACCCACTTCCTCCTTCTCAAGACCAGGGGTCAAACACATATTCTTCTCATAATTTTTGTTCGTTAGTCTTTTTTCTGTTGTCATCTTAAATTAGCTAGAGCTTACTTCTGCGTGTTTGTGGCTAACGAATCCTAACATCATGCAGGCCCCAGCTCACATGGCCTTTCCTTTCCAGAGTCTTCTCAGGCTCAGGGATGTAGGTAAGCTCTCTCCTGTGCCCCAGGCACCTTGCACGCACACTTCCCTCTACCTCGGCAGTCAGGTGGGGCTCTGTGTGTGGCTCTGTAGAGAGTTTCCCTGCCTTTCACTACAGGAGAAAGGACTAGGTTTCTCTTTGCATCAGCAGTGCTGGGGAAATTAGAGACACTCGATTAATCAGTGTTGAATGGCCAAATGAAAATTCCCCTCCAGCATCTCCCATAGTGTTGTGGATGCATTAGGTGCTAAGAAATGATAAATTGATGTATCTAATGATATCTCCCATCACAGGCCCCATGGGGCACCTTTCATGATTCCAACACTAATACACCAGATGCAGGGTGGAGAGATTTAAGGCTTCCTTGGGGCAAAATTTAAGGCGGTGCCCAGTCTGATGATCAGGGTGGTGTGAGTGTTCTCCCCGAGAGTGTTTCCTTAAATTTTGAACTTCAATCCCAGCCTCAATATGCTTTCTTCCTAATTAAACTGCTCAAGATTCCCAACCTTCAATATCGAATCCTCAAGCCTCTCAGCCTAATAACCCACCCACTGGTAGTACGATTCCGTTTCCTCAAGGAATGGACAGACACATGGTAAGATGTTGTGGGTGTAGTGAAAAAAACTCTAGACTAAGAGGCAGGAAAAATGGGTCTTATTTCTGTGCTTCCATTTAGTAGCTGTGTGATTTTAGGGATGTCAATCCCACTTGTTTGCCAATTCTATCATCTCTAAAATGGGGGTAATATTATTATTATTATCACATTATGTTATAAAAATTAACTAATACATTTGAAGTAGTTAAAACAATGTGTAGCTGATAGTAAGCACAATACACATTTTAATTTTCACTGTGGTTATTTGACTGGCTGGAAAATTCCGTGTTAATCTCTTTTTGTCTTTATGAAATGGTGGGGGGATCCTACCCATGCATATAACTTATAGTATTATAGTATTAACCAACCTAACAAGGGTGGTAGTCCATAATAAGAGAGTTTGGGTTCCAATGTTATCATAACTAGAGATTCAAATCCCAACTCTGACACATACTGGCTTTATGATTTTGAGCAAGTCAAGCTGACTTTCTAAGACTGAATTTAGTTATCTTTAAATTAGGGACACTAATAGCCCCTATCTCAAAGAGTTTTGTGGGAGTTAAATGGAATTACAGATGCAAGCAAGTTGCAGAGCTCCTGCCACCCAGGTAGTGATCAACGAGTAGTAATTGTTACTGTTATTGTTCTTGCCGAGGCTTCCGTCACAGCGAGGGTTAAAATAGCAGTTGCCTGTGACTCTAGAAGGTGATTTATGGGAGCCAATGGTTCTCTTCAGCAGGCAGGGGAAGGATATCAATCGGAGAAAGTAAGCTGTAAGTGAAAATTGAAACTGTCAGATGGTGTGGACTCCCTGCTCAGTCTCTGGCAGTTTTTTCTCCCTTCTTTTAATTAAAAGTTTTTGTCTTCTGATGTAGAAGTGAAATAAATCACTCCTGACCTTAGCATGCTCAGGCCCTACCTGGAGCTAAAGCCTGTATATATTTGTGGGCTTGGATGTCTTCCTTCTGGAAATCTAGCACTGGGACCTGCTGCCTAAATTCACCCAGTCAGGTCACCCAGGGCAATGTGGTTGCAATGGCTTTGGATCTTGACATGAGTTTAAAACCCAAATCTAAGACTTCCTTCGTGTTGGAGTTTTTCTAGTTATTCTTAAACACAGTTTTCTTTTCTTTATTTTTTTTAAATAAAATAGGGGTAATAAAGTCTTTTTTAAAAGACGTGTTTTAAAACATTAGACCAGAAAAAGTATTTTTAGCACAATGATGATGCACAGAAACTCCTTGGTGAATGTTGGTTCTCTTCCTCTCCTCTCTTCTTCACTCTGGTCTCACACGTCATGTTCTCTGGACCATCTAATATTCACAACCTTATTAACCAACATTCTCCACTGAAGGATACAGCATGGCCCCATGCTTAAGAGCACAGACTCTTGAATCATGTTGCCTGGATTTGAACCTCAGTGATGACACCTGTTATGTGGTTTTGAGCAAGGGAGTTAACTTCTCTGTTCAGGTTTTCTGTTGTGGCAATAAAAAAAAAAATCCCACAGTTTAGTGGTTTGCAATAAGCATTCTATTTGATCACGAAATTGTGGATCAAACATTCAGGGGTCCACGTGGCAGTTCATCTTGGATCCACATGGCATCAACTACGGTGGCTAGGGCGGAAGAGTCACTTCTACGAGGACTTGTTTACTCACATGCCTGGTGCCTCAGTGCTCCTTGGCCTGTGGCAATCTTCCCAGGGCATCTCATGCTCCAGGAACTCTCCCCATCATTTGGTTTCTCCTGCTGTGACAGGTTCAGGGGCGTTGGACTTGTCATGCAGTTTTTCAAGGTTTTGAGAGAGAAAGTGTAACAAGTAAGACTTCTTATGATCTACCCTCAAAAGTTCAAGACTATTACTTCTGCTGTATTCTCCTGGGTGAGCAAGTCATTAAAGATGGCCTGGATTCAAGGGGAGGGGTGTTAGATTCAATCTTTCATCGGGAAGAACAGCAAAGAATTTATAACAGTATTTAACTTACCACACCCTTCAAGCCTTAATTCCTACCTCATGGAATTTTTGGAGGAGAGGACCAAAAGAGATAATGAACATAGAGTATTTAGCATAGCACCTGATATATAATAATCCATCAATAACAAGTTGGCTGTTACTTAGTTTCCTCTTCTCTAGCCAAATCTTCTTCCTCATGGCCATGAACTCCCCTCCCTCTGTTCCCTCCTTGACAGAAGCGAATCAGAATTTGTTTATGTCAAACAAAGTGTATATGAAGGATGGATTTAGGGGGATAAATGGGAAAGCCCAATTTGGGGTGTTGCAGTAACTCGGGCCTGGACAATGGTAGTGGTTGTGGGGATAGACAAAGTGGACAAGTTTGAAAGCCATTTAGGAATTACGTTGATGAGAGCTCGGCAATTGATTAATTAATTATTGGTAGGAATGTATGTGTAAGAAGAAAAGATGTAAGTCAGGAATATGCCCAGGTTGTTGACGAGGGTGACTAACTGGATGGTGGTGTCTTTAGCTGACACAGGAAACACAACACCTAGGTTTTGCCGGCTATGGCTGCATCTTTTTATACACTTTTCTTGCCCATATCTGGACCACATGCAGGCATCCTAGAAATTTAGACATTGCTCTTTCACTAACAGGGGCCCTCGAAGCTTATTGATCAAAGGAGTGACAGGAAACAAGTTGTTCCTTAGGGAGATTACATGGTTCATAGTGAAGTAAAACAGATGACTCTACCTTGTGTCATTTGGGTCTGTTCACTGTTTAAGACTCTTCACTGTGCTAACATGACCTCATCTTCACATGGATAAATTGTAATCCTTGGTGGAAAATTTTAACTGTAAAAGAAAATTATAACAAACAAACGAAACAAACAGAAAAAAACTTTGCTTTCCAACTAAATGAAAACATGGGCCACCCAAATTCCCAGGGGGAGGGTATCTGCCAACTTGGTTATTTTTATTCAGAGGTCCTATCTCTTTCTATTTCCACCAGCCTAAGGCGCCATTCCACAGAAAGGCTGTCCATCACATCGCCTTGTACACTCCATCCAGCTTGATCCTTTTTTATGATCTTTGGTTCAAGTTATTGATCGTAGCTCTTTGCGCAGCTCTTAGCTTTTCCAAATGCCCTCTGACCAGGGAGAGCTCTTCTGTGATATTTGATCTGCCTTGTGACTCCAACTGGTGCCAAAGGGGTCTAGTTTCTCCATAGAATAAATGCACTGCAGAGAAATTCTGGGAAAAACACTTATCATGATGACATGAATTCAGACATAACATGATAAGCAAATTCTCCCTCTTCTTCATAGCAGGCTTACTCTAGTCTTTTCTTAAATCTTACAATAACGCAATCCCACTATGCAATTACATTTTTAGATCCTATTGGAGGCACTATTGTGGAGTATTACTACAATAATAATAACAGCAACAACGAAAACAGCAATGAAACTGATAATAATATTAATAACAATTATAGTAACAGCATCAGCCAACTTCAAAATGTGCTTGTTATATATTAGGCATTGTGTTAAAAAGTTTATATAGGATTATCTCATGTAATCATCATAGGGATCCTATGCAATAGACTATTTTTATGCCCATACTACAGATAAAACTCATAGAGGTCAAGTAATTTGCCTCTGGCAAACACGGGATAAGTACTGAAGCTAAAATTCAGATATGGGCCTTTCTGACTTGGTTTCCCTGGTGAGTAAGAATATTCACATTGTATTGCCCTGGGGGTGGCTGCATTGTGTCTGACCTGAGCTTTGTCTTGATGATGAAGGAGCTGCAGTCTACATTGGCTTACTTTACCAAGGGCTATACCCGATCCTGACATCCTGCTGGGTGGAAAATGATAGAAACATATTAGGAAATCAAATTGTAAATGTTTCCACTTAAAGAGCAAGTCGAGGAACACATAGGGGACTTGAGATCCCTTGCACTGGAATTCAGCAGCCGGGGTAAGAGATCCAGGCTATGTTAATAAGTTGCAGACCAAGGCAATGTCTGAAGAGTGGTGATTTAATTAAAGATGGTAGGATAGGTTTCACTCCCCTCCCCTGCTACTGACAGAGGCAAATGGCCAGGGCCCTGGAGGACAGGTGACAATCAGTGCCATTCTCTGGGGCTCCAGGGGAGATTTGCAGGGACTTCTTGTCTGAACTCTTTTCTAGTGAAAGTCTTAGACCCCATTCATGCATTTATTATGCCACAGATGTCAGGCAGGAAATGTAAGGGGTGAAGAGGGCCAGGTGTGAGAGGGCTGGGAAGTGGGTCAACCTGAGAACACATGCTCCACTTAACTGTAGCTCATGGTGGCATATAGCTCTTTTCACCTTTAGGAGACACTGGACATCAAGATGTCTTTGTGAAATCTGCTAGACTTTGAAATACTGGAAAAGAAGATAGAAAGAACAAACTTGTCTGGTCAAGACATCCCGACAGCTCTTGGTCAAATAAATCCCTAGTGTTTTTGGTTGAAAATATGGAATTTATTCAAACATTACTTCCTCCAGGAAGCTTTCTATATTAGTTGGCTATGGTTGCCATAAAGTACCACCAATTTGGTGACTTAACATAACAGAAATGTATTTTTTTCACAGTTCTAGGGGCTAGAAATCCAAAATCAAGGCATTGGTACGGCCAAGCTCCCTCCAGAACCTGTAGGAGAATCCTTCCTTGTCTCTTCCTAGATTCTGGGAGTTTTCTGGTAATCTTTGGCATTCCTTGGCTTGTATCTACATCACTTTAATCCCCGCCTCCTTTGGTACATGGAGTTCACCCCTTGTGTTTGTGCGTCCCTGTGTCTCTTCTCCTCTTCTTAGAAAGACATTGCTCATATCGGATGAGGGTCCACTCTAATGACCTCGTCTTAACTTGATTACATCTGCAAAAATCTTATGTCCAAATACAGTCACATCTGCAAGAACTGGGAGTTAGGACTTGAGCACATACTTGTAGGGGACACAGCCCAATCTGTAACACTTTCCCTGACCTCCCTCTGTGTCCCCGGAGTAGGTCATATCTACTTGTAATTACATATATTAACCTGCATGATTATTAGTGCAATATCTGTTTCTTCCTGAGACTGTAAACTCATGAGGCAGGAGCCATGCCCATTTGGATAGCCCTTCTATCTCAAACAAGAGTGGAGGGAGCCTAGTAGGTATTTTATAAATATTTCGGGAATAATTGAATGCAGAGCTTGCACTACCAGGATGCTGCCTACGGCTTCAGCCTCATGACTCTTACCTGACTCCAGCCACACTGGCCTTTCCAGTCCTCTAGTCTGCCAAATGCTTTCTTAGCTCAGGGACATTGTGCAGTCTGTTCTCTCTGCCTGGAACACTATTCCTGGCCTCTTCTTCTGTGTCAACAACTCTTGCTCATCTTTTACGCCTCAACTGAAATGTAACTTCCTCAAAGGAACTAGCCCTAGACTTTTCCCCACATCTAAATTTGACCATCCCTATTTTTTTTAGCACTTTGTTCTACTACTTAATAAAACTTATCGCAATCTGTAATCATGTGTTTATTTGTGTGCCCATTTGTTTAGTGTCTGTGTCCTCATGAAAGCATACATTCCAGGAGGGTGGGGACCAGCTGAGCTGCTGGAGCTGTGAGGCCCACACTTGACCTCCAGAAGGCATTCACAGGTGCTCACAGAATGTTACTGTTGACAAGTTCTGTGGGTATTTGGGCATGGTAATGGACACTAACAGTATAAAATAGAAGATATTTCCCCTGCTCTTGATCCTGAGTGGGGAGATAGACAAGTGGAAGGGTACAGTGGAAAGTGTGTAAAGGAGGTGGACTGCCACATCATAATCAATAGCACAGGGCTTAGGATCACAGCCCAAGGATGAATTTCAGCTGTGCTCATCAATAGCTCTGAGGCCTGAGCAAGCTGGTACTCAATGCAGTGCCTGGTGCATGATAAATACCAAAGAAAAGATTATTTCTTCTCCCCCTCCTCTTCTTCCTCTTTGGTCCTATTCTTTTCCTCTGTTACTCTATAAATAATATTTGCTTCAGGGCCCAGAGGCGAGAGCAATACATTGAGGGAGGAGGGTCTGGACGGCTTCACAGAAGAGGCATTGATGCTGGAGGGGTGTGGTCATAAAGGATAAATAGGATTTTGGTAGGTGAGGAGGGCAGTGGGGCATAGAGAGTGTTCTGGGCCAGAGCAAAGGGTGTGCCAAGGAAAACGAAACCTTCCTTAGGGAACAGTTTTAAGGGTTGATAACAGCTGGAGTGACATTCAAGGCTGAGAATGCAGTGCAGGTCACACCATGGAGGCATCAGAGGGCAGAGTGACTTGCAAAGCAGTTAGCAACCGGGAGTGAAGGGGCATGCGGGGAAAGGGACTGGCGATGAGAACCTGAAGCCGTATTGAGAAGGACCTTGAATCTCAGAGCAAGGAGTTCGAATCAGTCAAGCAGCCATGGGATGAGCAGAAAGAGTTATATTTGGGAGATATTTCTCAGGTGAGATAAACAAGAGGTGACATTTAGTCCACAAACTTGGATGTGCAAGATGCAGAACTTTTTTTATCTCCCATAACTGGATGTAATTCCTATTTCGAGACACCATTCTGCTGTAGGGTGTGAGTTTATCATGTTACTGCTGAATTCCCCCATCTTCTTGATGCATAACTCTTTGGGTTGATCATATATCTCCACACTACATCTGTGTCACCACCCAGAAAACATTGTCATGATTTCTGGTAACTCTAGTAGACTATCTCAGTTTTGCCTGCTCCAGTCTTTGGGGTCTTGCAACCTCCTAAGTTTCTGCCCAAGAAATAGAAGCATGCTTACTCTCTGTTCTCAGAGTCTCTAAACTGTGTTGGGTTCCTCTAATTTCTCTGTTACCCCTGGGGGAGACAGGGCCAAGAGCACCTTCCTCAATAATGTCTAACTTGCTCAATTTGTTTCACTTCTCATCTTTCCTCTTTCCCCAACTTGGGTCATCATTTTTGATCTCAACATTAGGAGTTGGGAGAAATTCTTTCTCTAACTCAGAGGTTCTTAATATGGGGTCTTATAGATTCTGAAGATCCACAAACTCAAATAGGAAAAAAAATGCATCTTGATTTTTACTGATTTCTAACTGAAATGTATCATTTTCTTCTATTATAAATGCAAGCAACAAATCACATTGGTTTTAGCAATACCTGTGACTTTGACACATATAGAATGGCAGATATTTTCAAATTACGTTATAGTCATTGCAGATACTGTGAAATATTGTTGATCTACATCATGCCATCAAATTATATTAGTCATGACAATGTTGTTAATTAATGTTAATAAAGAAGTAGATATATTACTATATCGCAGCATTTTAAACTATTTTAACAAGTATATTTCCAAATAATAAGTTTCTTCTGTGTTTGTATCTATTTCTTCAGGAAAAAATTATGAGAAGAACATAACACTTTGAAATGGTAAAAAAAAAAAAATGAGTATTAAGTTCCTATGAAATGCTAGACAACCTCTACTGCCCCCTCTGATTATCTGATTTTATAGCGGTGTTCATCTTTCATTGCCTTTGAGCTATTTTACAACTTTGAACGTGGGGAAAACTGAAAGCAGTGCAAATAATTCTTGTCCACAGGGGTGACATTTGTCTGTTAGAGGTGTAATTGATATCCCCAACCTCTCTACTTAGAGACCTTCCCACTTACAAGCAAGCTTTGCATGTATTAACACATACATCTCAGCATCCCCAAATGCCTACATATATTTCCACTCTTTGAATTCCCCTTTGAACCAATTTGTAACACCTAACTGATTTTTTCATCCATTAATAAGTTAGATAAAAAATCTGAAACATGTTCATCTTATATTTGTACTAGAGTTATGATTTTATCCCTTAAATTATTTTGTAATATGGTCTATGCATGTAAAAACATTATTCTACGAAAGTGTCCATTCTGGCATTGCCAGAATGTCAAAGGGGTCCATGGTACAAAAAGAGGCTATGATACCCAGCATGTAATCCCTCTTCCTTGGGTACCCTCTGGACCTAGACTTTTGACACCGAGAGCCTTTTCAATTCTGCTGCAGTGCTATCCCTTTGCCGAAGCAATGCAAGCCACACGGCTGCTCCTTGCGAGAGGGGATGGTCACACTAACAAACGATAGCAGGTGGGGGTGGGGGCAGGAGAGGCATCAATTAAGACTTCACAATCATCATCTAACCACCTGGAGTAAGGCCTGACCATTTCCGTCTGGCAGAACAGGGAGGGACTGAGGTTTAGAGCAATGTTAAGAGCTTTGTCTAAAGTCATTCCAGCATCCAGGTCACCATTTTCCACAGTCTGTATTTCCAGGGTGTCTTGGGGAGCGGGATGTTACTGTCCGGTCTCTCAGATGAAGGCAAAGCTGAGGAAAGGCTGGGCACAGACTGAGCATCTTTGAACATGTGGTTGCTTAGGCAGAGCAGGCGTTTGGCTTTTTATTGTAGCTGTCGTTTTTCTCAGTAGGGCCGCGGCAGGGAAGTGTCAAGCTGGTTCCCTATTGTACACATCAATGTAGCTCTGTTGTTGCTGGTGTACTTTTTTTTTTTATCACAAGTCTGGGCCTCCTGGTAATAGACTAAACATGAACTGCTGCTTGCTTGCTTCCCTCCATGGATGTCATCAATGTAATCAGGGAACAGGTGGGTACAGGCGATTATTGGGGTAAGAAGGAGGAGGAGGAGAGATCTACTCAAGGGTGGGGAGAGGGGGGAGTTAATTTGACCTGAAGCTCAGATGCATTCTCTCCTCTGGCAAGGCTGCCACAGTGGTTATCAGTGGGAACAGCCTCTCTCCAGCCTCTCAGTCTCATTTCCAGTCTGGGCATGCTTGAGAAGCCATTACCATATTTATAGAGCTACCTGGCCCCACGGCACACGCATGAGAGGGTTAGAAAGACCTATCTATTTTTCCAGCTGTGCTGCTATCCTCAGCGGCAAGGCTGGCAGGGGAGAGGGCCTTGATCCCGGCATTAGAAGGGCAGAGGAGGATTAGGCTGCAGAAGCTGGCTGGAGGGAAAGCGTGTGCTGGCCTCTTGCTTGCTTCTTCCAGCTGGTCGGGCTGAGCCAACGTGGCTAGCCTTGGATCTACCAACTCTGAGAGGGAAGCATGGTGGACCACTGGTTAGGGAGGGATTTGCAGGGGAGCTAGTGTCAATGTCTGTTCCCTCTTCACCCCCAAACTGATACCTTTATTAAAATTCAAGGCTGTCAGTGGATAGGGAGGACTCCAGAAGCAGTACCTGAAAGTAGAAGAACATGAGCTTATGAGTCAAGGAGATTTTATTAGTTGCATAACCCTGGGCATATTATCTAATTTCTCTGAGCCTCATTTTAGTCATCTGCACAAAGGGACTTAATAATGGATTGTTGGGAGGAAGTAATTACAGACATGGTTAAGTGTGTCTTAATAAATTCTCCTTTTCCTTCTTGATTACACCATTCTGTCTCACACTTAAGTTTTGATTTACATCACTGCACTAAACTATGCTTTGTTGTAGTGGTCAGAAATGCCTGCATAAGTGTATCCACTTCTCAATACCACACCCCCATCAGGATGTGCATGCTCTTGTTTGTTCACTCGCTTTCTCTCTCATGCACACATACACACATATTCACACATGCACACAGAGTATTTTTCTTCTGATTGTCAGTTGTGGGATGTCTACCCTGCTATTTACACCAGTAAAGTGGCTCCAAATCTCGGAATTGTAGTTCCAAACAAGGGTGCTGTGATATTTCTGATTGTCTGTGTCTCCTGGCACCCCATGTTTCCATGACCATCTGGTTATAATATCAAGGTTGCAACAACAGCAATTAATAGCATGCTTTATCCCCTGCCTTCAGTCCAGCTAAAAGCCAACTATGTTGATAGCAATCAGAGAATAGAGTTCACTTTTTCCACTTGTTCTGATTGGCTAATGAGGAAAGGAGAGCAAGCATCTTGAAGCAAACTCTGAGTTCCACAAAAACTCAGAGGGGACCATCTTTGAGTGCTTTTTACAATCTCCCCTTCCTCTTTTCCTTTACAAGGAGAATAGATTCCAGGCAAGATCCTTTAATTGGCTGGTTAGGGATATGAGTGATTCTCTAGAGAAATCAAACCAATAGAATATATCTATATTTCTAGAAAGAGGTTCATTTTAAGGCATTCACACAGTTATGAAGGCTGAGAAGTCCCGCTATCTGCCGTCTGCAAGCTGAAGACCCAGGAATGCCAGTGGCGTAGCTGGAAAGCCTGGGAGCCAGAGAGCCAGTAGCGTAGATTCTAGTCTGGATCTGAAGGCCGGAGAAACACTGCACACAGGAGAAGAATAATGTTCCAGCTCCAGCGGTCAGGCAGAGTTAATTCAACCTGCTTGGTAATACCTGAGCCCCATGAGTAGATCATATGATGCCGCCACTCTGGGGAAGGCCATCTGCTTTACTCAGTCCCCCAATCAAACGCTCATCTCTTCTGGAAACACTCTCACAGACACACCCAGAAATAATGTTTAACTAGCTATCTGGGCGTCCCTTAGCCCAGTCACGTTGATATGTAAAATTAACTGTCATAGGAAGGGATGCAAAATAGAGAAGCCAGGCTTAGGGAGAGACAAATGCATTTTCATAAGGAAAAGATAGTCAAATCTGGAAGGAAAACAGACCTGGGGAGGGGGAAGGCAGCCAGGAAGGGTATGGGAGAGAGGCTAAACAGAAAGGTGATAGCACTGATGGTATTGGGGGTGATAGGACAGCTGCTAATGGAAAAATAACTGGGGGAAGGGAGATGATTACAAGGTTTTGCTGTGTAATAGGTGGTGTAACCACTTTCTTTTTCTCTCTATAAGTGGCAATGCCTATATTCATCATCAGTCCTTTGGAAGATGAGGGTGTGAGTGTGTGTGTCTGGATGTGAGAAATGCTGAGACTGGGCTCGAGGAGGTCCGGGTTGTAGTTGGGTTACAGAGACATATTACTGGATCAGGAGAGCTGCAGCATCTGACAGCTTATCTGGAGGGACTCTGGAAGTGTGATGTCTCACCCAACATCGACAGGAAAAGGACCCAAGAGAGGTATCCACTTTGGCAGCAGCAGCAGAGAGTCCTCTGCCTACAACTCACCAGAAATTGTATCTCTGCTGTATTGCAGTGTTTTGTTCAACAGAATACATCTCATGCTGGTAAACATAAAGAGGTTGGAAGTGTTATTTTTGCTTCTGTAACTCCAAATCAGA
>RJWJ010033030.1:0-18525 GCA_004363605.1 Indri indri
GCATCCACGCCAACATTTATTGTTTTGGGACTTTTTGATAAAGGCCAGTCTCACTGGAGATAAGTGATATCTCATTGTGGTTTTGATTTGCATTTCCCTGATGATTAGAGAGGTTATGTCAATTTTCGCTCAAACTAACAGTATATGAAAGTTCCAATTGCTCTATATCCTTTGGATGATGGTTACTAGAATATATATATGTATATATATGAACATTTATGATGAGTGTACTTGACATACTTTAATGTATGTATGTTATACCCCAATTTTAAAAAGTTGATTCAGAAAAGTGGAGTTCTGAATGTGACGAAGGTTTAGGAATACTTTCACCAGTGTATTGCTTAAATTTTCTTTTTTAATGTACATCCCAAAGTGATCTATGATAAAAACAAATGTCTGGATAAGTCTAAAATAATTCTTTTAGTAAATATAAAATAAAAATTCTAAGTGATCAAAACCACTTATTTGTGTCCACACATATCCAAATCCAGAGGGATCTCACGTGATCACCCATTTCTCAGTAAGACAGAAAAATGCCCACCCAGTTCATTAGAATCCATCCCAGAGTGTACAATGCTGAAGCTTCATCTGCGGAGCCCTTAAGGCACTGTCCAGAGAGAGGTTGGCAGGTGGACGGCTGGGCCTGTAAAGGCTGACCAAGGCGACTGACAAGTACTTGGTGAAGGTCATTGGTCAAGTTATCTTGACCAGCTCCTAACTTATTATTATCATTATTATTATTATTATTTTGGTAGAGACAGGGTCTTGCTATTGCCCAGACTGGTCTTGAGCTCCTGGCCTCAAGCGATCCTCCCTCCTTGGCCTCCCAAAGTGCTAGGATTACAGGTGTGAGCCGCTGCACCCGGCCAGTTCCTAACCTTGTTCATTTCTAGGCTTCAGGCTCCTGGCTCCACCCTGAAAGAGACTCTGTTGTGACTCTCTGGCAATGCCCAAATGCAGCTCTGCCCCCTGCCCGTGCCCCATCCACAGGATTTGGGGCAGCCCGGTGCTCTGTGTCACCCTCCCACCACCAGCGCCAGCCCCCAGACCCTCTTTCTGCCATGTTCTGCCTTTCTTCAAGTGTACTGAATCAGATGCCTCAGGAACCTCTCTTGAACACAGTTAAAAGAGTGACCATATTTCACAAACTTGGGGCCCAGTGGGGCCCAAACTTGGTCGGGATCTAATAAGAGAGTCTTACCTCTAGAGCTCAAAGATAGGACGTTGATATGAAATTCAATTCTAGCTCCCCCCCACCCACGACTGGATTGTGCAGGGTTAAGCTTAATTTGATCAACATTTTGTACAAAAATGTGTACATTTTTTTAAAATAAAAAATAAAGTTAATTCAATTTTATATCAGCAATAGGGACCTTTCCTGCATTTTTTATTCAATTCTCAAAACTGTTATTGGATTTTAAATTGGCTTCACAGATACAATGTTTGAAGATTTTTTTTTCCTCACTGAGATTTAGCACATTATTTGTTTCTGACCCATGTGATTCCCAGGTATCTAAAATGTGTAAATTATTTATGATCCAGATGGTGATCTGATACTATCTGCATCTCTAAATATTCTGTGCTTTTGCTGCATGTACGGGCACTCAATTTCAAAATTCAGATTGGTCTTTAGGTAACTATCTGCATCTCTAAATATTCTGTGCTTTTGCTGCATGTACAGGCACTCAATTTCAAAATTCAGATTGGTCTTTAGGTACCAGCCTAATAGCTCAAGGCATTCTTGATCACAAAGAAATACTCCAGATTCCAGTAGCCTTTTTTCCTTTGGCTTTCATTGCTTAGAATTAAAAACCATTCTTCTGTGGGAGCTACTAAGTTAAGGAAGAGAAAAGGGGGGACGATTCCATTTTTTTTCTCTTACCAGAAGGGGGAATATTTTTTCTTGGCCAAATTGAAATCTTCTAAGTTTCAAAATGAGAGGCTATGTATACACTGCTAATTGCTTCCCCCAAAATCCTTTTTGTTCTTTTTTGGTAGCAATAGAAACCCTGAATTTCTGTTTTTAGAGACAGGGTCCGGCTCTGTCACCCAGGCTGGAGTGCAGTAGTGTGATCATAGCTCACTGCAGCCTCGAATTCCTGGGCTCAAGTGATCCTCCTGCCTCAGCCTCCCGAGTAGCTGGGACTACAGGCACCTGCCATCATGCCCAGCTATTTTTCCTTATTTTATTTTTTTGTGTAGAGATGGGGTCTTGCTATGTTGTCCAGGCTGGTCTCAAACTCCTGGCCTCAAGCGATCCTCCTGCCTCAGCCTCCCAGAGTGCTGGGATTACAGGTACTAGCCACCATGCCTGGCCAAACGCTGAATTTAAGAAGGTAAAATGGGCTGGGGGCGGCTCACGCCTGTACTCCTAGCATTCCGGGAGGCTGAGGCAGGAGGATTGCTTGAGCCCAGGAGTTTGAGACCAGCCTGGACAACATGAGGTTGCTGTGAGCTAGGCTGACTCTATGGCACTCTAGCCTGGGCAACGGAGTGAGACTCTGTCCCCCCCCCCCAAAAAAAAAAACACAAAAGTTAGGAAGTGTCCTAAAGTCATTAGGAAGAGTTTTAGATACATCAGGAAAGATCTCAGACAAGAAGGGTCTCAAATACACCAGAAAGGGTCTCAAACATGTGAGTAAAGGTCTTAAGCAGTCGGAGATTCAAATACTTAAGAAAGGGTCACAAAGTTGTAAGGAAAAGTTTTAATGATCTTTGAAAGGGTCTTACACAGACAGGAAGAGCCTCTAATATGTCAGAAAGGGTCTGCAAAACATCATGAAGAGTCTCCAACATGTCAGGGAGGTTCTGAAACAAGTCAGAAAGTATCACACACACGTCAGGAGGTGTGTCAACATCATTAGGAAGTCTTAAATAATCAGGAATGGTCCCCAAATAGGTCAGAAAATTTCTCAAACATGTCATCCAGCATCTGAAGTATGTCAGAAGTGTCACACGAATAAAAACTGGTTTCAAGTGCATCAGGAAGGGTCTCAGATAGGTTAGGAAGGGTCTCAAATTCACCAGGAATGATTTCAAACCGAAAGAAAGAGTCTCAAAGTTCAGAAACTTTTGCAACAAGTCAGTAAGGGTCTTAAACAAATTGGAATGTTTCACAAACATGTCGGGAAGGGTCCCAGAGAAAGAGAAAGTGTGTTAAATACACCATGAGATATTTCACTTAGGAAAATGGTCTCCAGTATCTCAGGAATGGAAAAAACAAATGCCACATGTTGTCACTTATAAGTGGGAGCTAAACGAGGGATATATATGGTCATGAAGGGGTGCAATGGACGTTGAAAACTAAGAAGGGGAGAAGGTAAGAGAGGGGTGAGAGATAAAAATTCACCTGTCAGATACTATGTACGCTATTCCGGTGATGGGTACACTGAAAGCCCTGACTTCAGCATGATACAATTCATCCGTGTAACAAAAAACACTTGTACCCCATACATTTTTCGGAATTAAAAAAAAAGTCTCAAGTATGTCAGGCATCTCCAACATGCCATGAAGAGTATCAAACAAGTCAGAAAAGGTCTCAAACGTGACAGGAAGTATCTCAAAGTCATCAGGAAGAGTCTCACACACAATAAGGTGGGCTTCAAATGCATCAGGAAGTGTCATATATTTCCAGAAGAGCCTCGAATATGTCAGGAAAAATATTTAGTACAACAAGTCAGGAAGGGTCTAAATGTTATGAGGAAGAACCTTGCCAGGTCAGGATGGGTCTCAAATATTTCAGAAAGGGTCTTAAGCAAGTAAAAAATGAGTCTCGAACAAGTCAGGAAGGGCGTAAAACATGACAGGAAGGGTCTCGAAGTCATCAGGAGGAGACTCAAATAGTCAGGAAGGTTCTCAGATAAGTCAGAAAGTCTCTATCAGCAAGAGAATTTAAGACATCAGGAAAAGTCTTAAATGAGGAAATGTTTCAACCATCTGAGTAAAGATCTCAAGTCTGGAAGAGTCTCAGTCAAGTTAGGAGGGGTCTCAAACAGTCAGGAAAGGTCCAAAACGCGTCAAAAAGTATCTCAACATGCTAGTCAAGGTTGAAAACAGTCAGAAAGGGTGGCAAAGAATCAGGAAGAGACATTTACATTGCAGGAAGCGCCTCAATCAGCCTGGCTTCTACAGGAAAGGCAAGGCGGGGCAAGGTGAACAGTTTAGGATTGGCTAGTTTGAATAATTTTGGAGGGCTCTGAGCTATAGGGGTGGTCCCTAGTTGTGTGGCACTTGGCCCTGGGGCGATCAAGGCTGAGGAATATTGCCTCCTGTGGTGTTTGGACCAGATAGAGTAGGTGTGGCTCTAGATTGGTTAGTTTGCATATCAAAGACATGCTCCTGAATGAGCCCTTTGTTATCGTTAAGCAGTCAGCTTAGAAAGCTAGAAAGGTTTTTTAAAATGTCAAAATATCATAATATACAGAAATTAAAAAAAAAAAATATATATATATATATATATACACACGATACAGCTGGCAATTTGCTGATTTTGGAGGGGAGGGGTCTATATTTACAAGGGATATTGGTCTGTAAATTTCTTTTCTTATAATGTCTTTGTCTGGTTTTGGTATCAGGGTAATACAGGCCTCATAGAATGAGCTGGAAAGTATCCCCTCCTCTTCTATTTTTTGAAAGAGTTGGTGAAGAATTGGTATTAGTTCTTTTTTTTTTTTTTTTTTTTTTTTGAGACAGAGTCTCACTCTCTTGACTGGGGCGAGTGCCGTGGCGTCAGCCTAGCTCACAGCAACCTCAAACTCCTGGGCTCGAGCAATCCTACTGTCTCAGCCTCCCAAGTAGCTGGGACTACAGGCATGTGCCACCATGCCAGGCTGATTTTTTCTATATATATATTTTTAGCTGTCCAATTAATTTTCTTTCTATTTTTGGTAGAGATGGGGTCTCGCTCTTGCTCAGGCTGGTCTCGAACTCCTGAGCTCAGAACGATCCGCCCATCTCGGCCTCCCAGAGTGCTAGGATTACAGGCGTGAGCCACCGCGCCCGACTGGTATTAGTTCTTTATTTTTATTTTATTTTTTTGAGACAGGGTCTTGCTCTATCACCCAGGCTAGAGTGCAGTGGCTTCATTATAGCTCACTGGAACCTCAGACTCCTGGGCTCAAGCGATCCTCCTGCCTCAGCCTCCCCAGTAGCATGCACCATGAGGACACCCAGCTAGTTGTTCTGTTTTTAGTAAAGACAGGGTCTCCTTCTTGCTCACTGCAACCTCAAACTCTTGAGCTCAAGCTATCCTCCTGCCTTGGCCTCCCAGAGTGCTAGGATTACAGGCAGGAGAGGTCTTTATGTATTCTAAATACCAGGCTTTTGTTGGGTATGTAGTTTACAAATTACAGCATACCAGGCTTTGTTGGATATGTGGTTTACAAATTACAGTGCCTGGCTGTACTTCTTTAAATGTTTGGTAGAATTCACAAGTGAAGCCATCTGGCCTGAGCTTGTCTTTGTGGATAGTTTTTTTGATTATTAATTCATCTCTTTACTTGTTATAAGTCTATATTCTTATTTTCTATTTCTTCTTGAGTCAGTTTTTTTGTTTATTTCATGTAAGTTATCTAATTTGTTGCCATATAATTGTTCACAGTATTTCTTTATAATCTTTTTTATTTCTGTAAGGTTGATAGTGATGTCCCCTCTTTCCTTTCTGTTTTTAGTAATTTGAGTCTTCCTTATTTCTTGGTCAATTTAGCTAAAGGTTTGTCAATTCTATTGGTTTCTTCAAAGAACCAACTTTTGATTTTGTTGATTTTTCTCTGTTCTTTTTCTATTCTCTATTTCATTAAGTTCTGCTATAATCTTTATTATTTCCTTTCTCCTGTTTGCTTTAGGTTTAGTTTGCTTTATTTATTTCTAGTGTTTTAAGATAGAAGATTATGTTATTGATTTGAGATCTTTCTTCTTTTACAATGTAGGCGTTTACAGCTATTCCTTTCCTTCTGTGAACTGCTTTTAGCCACATCCCAAAAGTTTTGGTATATTGTGTTTCCATTTTCATTCATGTCAAAGTATTTTCTAATTTCCCTCTTGATTTCTTCTTTGACACACTTGCTATTTAGGAGTGCGCTGTTTAGTTTTCTCCTATCTGTGAGTTTTTCAAATTTCTTTTACTCATTGAATTGTAATATCATTCCATTGTGGTTGAAGATCATGTTTTTTTTTTTATTATTTCAGTCCTTTTAAATTCAGTGAGGTTTGTTTTATGGCCTAACACATGGTCTGATTTGAAGAATGTTTCATGTGCACAGAAGAATTTATATTCTACTGTTTTGGAGTGGAGTGTTCTATAGCTGTCTGTTTAGTCTAGTTGGTTTATAGTGCTGTTCAAGTTTTCTATTTCCTTGTTGATTTTCTTGAGTTAGAACTTCTGCCTAATAGTCCTATTCATTATTGAAAGGGGGCCATTGAAATCTCCAACTATTATTGTTGACTTGCCTATTTCTTCCTTAATTTCTGTCCATTTTTTCTTCATGTATTTTGGTTTGTTAGGTGCCTATGTTTATAATTGTTGTATCTTCTTTATGCATTAACCTTTTTATCATTATAAAACGTACCTTTTAATATCTAGTAATTTTTTTTGTTTCAAAGCCTATTTTATTTAATATTAGTATAGCCACTCCAGCTTTCTTATGGCTGCTCATATCTTTTCCCATCCTTTTACTTTCATTCCGTTTGTATCTTTGAAGCTAAAGTGTGTTTCTTTAGACAGCATATAGTTGGATCTTGTATTTTTATACAGTCTGACAGTTTCTGCCTTTTACTGGGTTGCTTAATCCATTCACATTTAATGTTATTATTAATATAGTTAGAATTATGGCTTCCCTTTTTGTTATATTTCATGTCTGTTTGTTTCTCTATTCCTCATTTACTGCTTCCTTTTGCACTAAGTGAATATTTTCTAATGTAACATCTTCATTACTTCAATGATTTTTTTGCTATTTTTTAGAATTATTTCCTTACTGGTTGCCCTAGGGCTTACCATATACATCTTATCATAATTTACTTCAGATTTATACTTATTCAATTCCAGTGAGATATAGAAATGTTACTCTTATATAGCTCTATTTCATTTTACTTTTTTGTGCTATTACTGTTACATATATTACATCTTTTATATGTTACAAACCCAACAATAGATTGCTATAAGTATTACTTTATACAATTTTATGCCTTTACAGAAGCCAAGAGAAGAAAGGAAAGTAATTATATATTTATGGTATTTGATTTATTAACCTAATTTACCATTTCTGATTTTCTTCGTCTGTTCCTATGGATTCATGTTACCATCTGGTGTTGTTTCCTTTGTCTAATACAGGTTAGTTCCCACTCAACTCCTTTTGTGCTGTTACTGGCAAATATATTACATTTCTATATGTTACAGGCTCAGCAATACAACTACATACATATTGCTTTATATGTTTGTTTTTAAATCAGTTAAGAGAAGAAATATGCACTTATACTGTCTTTCATAATTACATAATTACCTGTAGTGGTACTCTTGGTTTTTTCATGTTGATTTGAATTACTGTCTGGGGTCACTTGATTTCAGCCTGAAGAATTGTCATTAGTATATTCTGTAAGGTGAGTGTGCTAGCAACAAATTCTCAGTTTTTGTTTATCTGGCATGTCTTTATTTCATATTCATTTTTGAAAGATAGTTTTGCTAGATGTAGGATTCTTGATGGACAGTATTTTTCTTTGAGCAATTTTGAATATGTCATCTCACTGCCTTCTGGTCTCCATTATTTCTGCTGCAAAGTCAGCTGCTAATCTTATTTGGGTTCCCTTGTAATTGATAAGTCATTTTTTTTTATTTGCTGCCTTCAAGATTTTTTCTTTGCCTTTGGCTTTCATCATTTTTATTATTATATGTCTGTTTGTGGATCTCTTTGCATTTATCCTATTTGAAGTTTGTTGGGTTTCCTGGATGTATAGGGTTTTCACCAAATTTAAGAATTTTTCAGCCATTATTTTTTTAAAAATATTTTTTTCTTCACCTTTCTTTCTTTCCTCTCCTTCTTGTATTTCCATTACATTGATTTGGTGTGCTTAATGATGGACCACATTTCTGAGGCTGTGTTCATTTTTCTTCATTCTATTTTCTGTTTGTTCTTTGGATTGCATGATCTCCACTGATCTATCTTTAAGATCACTGATTCTTTCTTCTCCCAATCCAAATCTACTTTTGAGCCCCTCTAGTGAATTTTTCATTTCAATTATTGTATTTTTCAACTCCAGAATTTCTATTTTTAATTTTTAGTAAATTCTACTTATTCATATTTTTTATTTGATGAGACACTATTATCATACCTTAATTTTAAAGTGTAGTTTCCTTTAGTTCTTTAACTATATTTGTAATGGCTACTTTGAAGTCTTTGTCCATTAAATCTGACATCTGGTTATTCTCACAGGAAGTTTGTGTTTCTTGCTTTTTTTCTGGTGTCTGAATCACACTTTCCTGTTTCTTTTCATGTTTTGTGATTTTTTATTCAAAACTGGACATTTTGTATAATATATCGTAGCTACTCTGGGTACTAGTCCTCTTGCTCCCATGGCTTGTTATTGTTGTTTGCTTGTTTAGTTGCTTAGTGACAGGCTGGATTATTTTAATGAAGTCTATTTCCCCTGCGGTGTGAAGCCTCTGACGTTGCTCCTCAGAGAGCAAAGTCCTGGGCATGAGCAGCCACACGGTGATAAAAATGGTTTTAACAAGGCTCTCTTTGACTGTCTTGTTCCCTGATCACACCCAGCTATTAAGCTCCACTAATTACTGGCTGATTGCTCTATTGCTTTCAACAATGCAATGAGGCCTAAATTGCTCCACAGACTGATCCTATTAAGTTCAGGCTCCTTTGCAATAATAGCTTTGGAGGTCAGTGTTTGAAGTTTGTTCTGACCCTAGTAGGTCTATTCCTAGCTTTCACTTTGCCTGATTCTATCTTTTAAACTAGCTGGCTTATAGTTTAGCTTATATCTTTAGTGAAGCTATCAGTCTTGTCTTAATTGCTTTCCACCAAAACCTACACTGTGTCTGAGAGCTTTCTTAGGCTTTAACTTCACCACATTATGTTTTGAATAAAGTTAGTTCCTTTGGGAAGAGCTTCAGAACTCTCTATTTTATAGCATAGCTGTGCCTCTGGGCAAAATTTCTGAGCCATGGCTCCAGAGCTGGGAGCAGGCAGAGTGGTGTGCTTATCTCTGAATGACACTTCTGCTTTAGGAGGTGGGCACTGAGCAGGCAGTGGTAGCTTCTGGTATTTTTGGCTTCCCTCTTTCTGCACAGAACCTCTGCCCTATTGACAAGCTGAGGTCAGAGTGATCAGGGCCTCAGTATTCTTTGTGTACCACACCTGAGGTAGAGCCTCTACCCAAGGAATGGGGGCTGTAAGAAAGACAGGAGCCTTTGACTCTCAACCTTACTCACTTGGAATGTAGCCTCTGCAACAGGTACCGAGGGGGTGGAATGACAAATGCTGAAGTTCTGTCCCTTTTGGGAAGACACAGTAGCCTTGATTTGGAGACTGGGGGTAAGGAAGCCCTGAGTTCTTGGCTGCACCTGCCTGGAATAGAGTTTCTATCACACTGAGCTGGGAAGTGGAGGAAGGAAGCAGGCTGTGCTTCAAATGCCACGGGCTGTCATTGTTCTTACTGAGTTTTAGTAGATTTTCTTGAACGAATGTTTCTTTATTTGCTTTATTTGCTCTATGCTCTTAGGACCATTTCCAGATACTTTAAATGGTGGTTTTAACAGTTTCACGGGGAAGAAGGTCTGCGAAGCTCCTCATGATGCTATTCCAGAAGTGGATTTCCCCCAAAGAGTTTTACTTATCTCAGAAAGGGTCTCGAACAGAAAAGAAGGGTCTCCAGTCTGTCAATAACAGTTTCAAACAACTCAGGAAATGTCTAAAACATGTCAGGGGAGGTTTAATATTTGTCAGGAAGAATTTTAAATAGGTCAGGAAGAGTCTTAAACACACAGGAAGACTCTAGAATACTTTAGGAGTGTGACAAACAAGTCAGGAACAGTTTTGAAGACACCCAGAGGAGTCTCAAATGCATCAGGAAGAGTTTCCACTACTTGAACAAGGGTCTTAGGAAAGGTCTCAAACATGTCAGCAATGGTTTCAAAGAGTCACCCATAGCTTCAAATATGTCAGAAATCTTTACTGAGGGGCTTTGTGTGTACAAAAATTTTAAAAAAGAACAAAAGGATCAAATATGTCAGAAATCTCTCAGACAGGAAAAAACTCTAATACATTAAGAAGCATCTCAAACAAGTCACGAAGGATCTCGGGATACTTAGAAATAATTTTAAATTTGTCAGTAAGGTTCTCAAACAGATAAAAAGGGTCTCAAATATGTCAGAAAGGATCTCAGGGTCTCAAGCAAGTCAAGAAAGTTTCTTTTTAAAAATTTTTTATTTTTAATTATTATGGGTACATAATAGTTTTATATCTTTATAGAGTACATGTGATATTTTGATACAGGCGTACAAAGTGAATTAATCAAATCAGGGTAATCGAGGTTTCCATCACTTCAGGCATTTATCATTTCTTTGTGTTAGGGACATTCCAATTCCACTCTGTTAGTTATTTTTATACCCTAACTTATTGTTGATTATAGTCACTTTATTGCACTCAGAAATGAGTTTCAAGCAAGTCACAAAGGGTCTCAAATATGTCAGGAAGAGTCTCGATCAGTCAGGAAGAGTCTCATTCAAAAAGAATCTAATACAAGTCATAGAATGTCTCAAACATTTCAGAAAGAGTCTATTTTGTCAGTGTTTTAATATGTCTAATAGGATCTCATATAGACAGAAAGAATCTCAGGTTGGGATGGGTCTCAAAAAAGGAAAGATTTCAAATATGTCAAGAAGGGCCTCAATATGTCAAAAAAAGTCTTGAATATGTCAGAAAGGGTCTCAAACATAAGAAAAAACTCAAATATGTCAGTAACGTTTTCAAATAACTCAGGAAGAGTCTCAAACACGTGAGAAAATATCTCGAATATATAAAGAGAGTCCTAAGTACATTGGGTAGCTTCCCAGACAAGTCAAGAAGGTCCTCAAAGCAGTCAGGAAGAGCTTTAAATGAGCCAGTAAGGGTCTCAAACAGAGGAAGAGTCCCCCAAAAGTTGGAAAGGATCTCAAGCAAGACATAAAGCTCTGAAATGTGTCAGGAAGAGCCTCAAATAGTCCAAAAAGGTCTCAGGCATGTTAGGAAGGGTCTCAACAAACCAGGGAGTATCTTGAACAAGTCAAGAAGAGTCTCAAATATATCACAAAGGGCTTCAAATTGAATGGAAATGCCTCGAATAGTCAGGAAAGTTCTCAAATCTGTTAGGAAGGGTTGGAACAACATGAAGGTCTCACATATGTTAGGAAATTGCAAACAATTCAGGAAGAGTCTCAAATACATTAGGCATGGTCTCAACCAGACAGAAAGAGTTTCAAAGTGGCAGAAAAAAGTCTCAAAATGTCAGAAAGAGTCTCAGACAAGTCACCAAATGTCTCAACCATGTCAGGGAGAGTCTCAAACAAGTTACTAAGAATCTGAAAGAGAAAGGAAGAGTCTCAAATATTCAGAAAAGATCTCAAACACATCAGAAAAATTCTCTGACAAGTCGGGAGGGTCCCAAACATGACAAGATGTGCTCAAAATGGTCTGGAGGTATCTGAAGTAGTTTAGAATATTATTCAATATATCAGGAAGAGTCTCCATGTCTCAAATGTGTTCTTAAAGGTCTTAAAAAGTCAGGATAGGTCTCAAGTATGTCAGGAAGAATCTCAAAGTTGAAAGTCATCAGGAAGAGTTTTTTTTTTTTTTTGTAGTAGAATTTTTTATTCATATATAATTCACATATCGTAAAGTTTACTTCTTTAAAGCATACAATTCAGTTATTTCTTGAATATATACAAGGTTGTACAACCATCAATGCTATCTCATTTCAGAATATTTTCATCATCCTAAAAAGAAACCCCATATGCATTAGCTGTCACTCTCCATTCCTCTCTATCCCCAGCCAGTGGCAACAACGAATGTACTTTTTGTCTGTATAAAATTGCCTATTTTGGACATTTCATATAAATGGAATCATACAATATGTGGCCTTTTTTGTCTGGCTCCTTTTTCTTAGTATAATGTTTTCAAGATCCATCCATGTCGTACCATGTATCAGTAATTCATTCCTTTTAATGGCTGAATAATAATCCATAATAAGAATATATCACATTTTATTCACCCATTTATCAGTTGATGGACATTTTGGTTGTTTCCACTTTTTGGCTGTCATGAATAATGCTGTTATGAATATTTAAGTGAAAGTTTTTGTGTGAACATAACTTTTCATTTCTCTTGGGAAATTCCACCTAGGAGTGGAATTGTTGGATCATGTGGTAAGGAAGAGCATTAATTACCTCAGGAAAGGTCATAGGTAAAACAAGAAAGATCTTGATCATACAGGAAGGATTCAGATACATGAGGAAGTGTCTCAAACATGTCATAAACACTCTCAATGAGAGAAGCAGTGTCTCAAATACATTATAAATAGTTTCAAACAAGTCAACAATGATCTCAATGCAGTCAAGAAGATTTCAAAATATGTCAGTAAGGGCTCCAAACTGAGATGAACATCTTAAATATGTCACAAAAGGAGGCCGGGCGCGGTGGCTCACGCCTGTAATCCTAGCACTCTGGGAGGCCGAGGTGGGCGGATCGTTCTGAGCTCAGAAGTTCGAGACCAGCCTGAGCAAGAGCGAGACCCCATCTCTACCAAAAATAGAAAGAAAATTAATTGGACAGCTAAAAATATATAGAGAAAAAATTAGCCAGGCATGGTGGCGCATGCCTGTAGTCCCAGCCAGTCGGGAGGCTGAGACAGTAGGATTGCTCGAGCCCAGGAGTTCGAGGTTGCTGTGAGCTAGGCTGATGCCACGGCACTCGCCCCAGGCAAGAGAGTGAGACTCTGTCTCAAAAAAAAAAAAAATATATATATATATATGTCACAAAAGGGTCTTGAACTTAAGAAATCTATATCAAATACAGAAAAGGTCACAAAACTGTTAAGAAGGGTCTCAGAAAATATCAGAATGGTCTCAAATAGTTAGGAATGGTAGCAATAAGTCAGAAAGAGTCTTAAATATATCAGGAGTCATCTTACCCAGACAGGAAGAGTCTCAGATAGTCTGGACGAGTATCTAACACGACAGTAGCAGATTAAACAAGTCAGTAAGGGTCTGAAATTGGTAATGAAAGGTCTCGAATTCATCAGGCAGAGTTTAAGATATGTCTCTAATGGTTCTAAATAGGCAAAATTAGGAAGAATCTCAAATACTTTAGGAGGGTCTCAAAACTATCAAGAAGAGTCTCAAACATGTCAGAAAGGGTCTTAAACAAGTCAAGAAAAGTCTCATGCAAGTCAGAAAGGGTTTCAACCATTGTTCCAGGAGGGCCTCAGCATCTTTAGGAAGAGGGTCAAATACACCAGGAAGAGTCTCATCATGTCAGGATATATATCAAACATTATAGGAAGTGTCAAAAAGAGAGAGGAAGAATCTGTCATACATCACAAATTCTCTCAAAGCAGACTGGAAGGTTCTCAAAGTAGTAACGAAGAGCTTTTAAATTTGACAGTAAGTGATACAAACAGGTAGGAAAGTGTCTCAAGGACATCAGAAAAGGTCTCTGATATATTATGAAGAGTCTTAAAAAGTCATGAAGGCTCTCAAACCTGTCAGCAAGAGTGTTAAATATGTTGGGAATGTTCTCTAACACATTTTAAAAGGTCTCAAACACATCAGAAGGGAGTCTAAAACATGACTGGAAAGGACTCAAGCTTGTCAGATAATATCCAGAACAGAGAGAAAGAGTTTCATATACATGAGGAAGCATCACAAACAAGTCTAGAGGTTTTTCAAAGTAGTAAGGAAAAGTTACAAATAAGTCTGTAGGAGTCTTAAACAGAAATGGAGTGTCTCTGATACAACCCAGAGTGTCAACATGTCAGGAATGGTCTCAAACTATCAGGAGGAGTCTCAAATACATAAGAAAGAGTGGCAAACATGTCGGGAAGTGTTGCAAACAGAGAGGAAGGGTCTCACATACATCAGGAATCTTCTCAAACAAGTCTGGAAGGCCTCAAATTAGCCAGGAAGAGCATTCAGTATATAAATAAAGGGCCTCAAAGACACAAAGGGACCTAAATGTCTCTGGAAGAGTTTCAACTTGTCAGGAGAAACATTTCAAGTAAGTTTGGAAGGGTCTCAAGCGAGTCAGAAAAGATTCCTAATATGGTAGCAGGAAAACAGTCATGGATACTCTAAAGCATGTCAGGAAAAGATTTAAATACATCAGGAAGGTTCTCAAATGTGTAAGGAAGAGTTCTAAACATGATAGGAAGGGTCTCAAACTTCCTAGGAACTGTCCAGAACAAAAAGGAAGACTCTCAAATACATAAGGAAGCATCTCAAACAAGTCAGGAATGTTCTCAAGATAGTAAGGATGGGCCATAAATAAGTCAATAAGGTTTACCAATCCAAAGGAAGAATCTAAAATTCATTGGCGAGAGTCTCAAGCATGCCAGGAAGGTTCTCAAACAAGTCAGGAAGAGTCTCAAGCAAGTTAGAAAAGGTTTCGTATATGTCAGGAAGAGTTTAAAAAACCATTATGAAGAGTCTCAAATATGTCAGGAAGAATCTCAGATAGGAAAGGGAGGTTCTCAAAACCATAAGGAATGATTAAGAAGAGTCTCAACTATGTCATAATGGTCTCAGTCAGGAAATGTCTCAAAGGCATCAAGAAGTTTCTCGAATACATCAGAAAGAATAGCAAACATGTCAGGAACAATCTCAAACATGGGAAGAGTCTCAAAACAATTAGAAATGGTCTCAAACATGTCTGGAAGTGTCTCCAACAAGCCAGGATGTATCTCAAACAGAGAAGAAGCATCTCAGATACTTCAGGAATGGTCACATACACATCAGGAAGGGTCTCAAATATGTCAAGAAGAGTCGTGCCTGTCAGAAAAGTTTTCAGACACATCAGAGGAGGTCCGCAACATCATCAGGAAGCCTCAAATATGTTAGGAAGAGTCTCAAACATGAAAAGATGTGTCTTAAACATGACAGGAGGTGTTTCCAAGAGAAAGGAAGAGTCTGAAACACATTATAAATCCCCTCAAACCAGAATGGAAGGATCTCAAAGTAGTCAGGAAGAGCATTAAATTTGTCAGTAAGGGTCAGTAATAGTCCCAAATACATCTGGAAGAGTCTTAAACATTATAGTAAGGGACTCAAACAAGTTGGGAGGCATCTCAAGCAAGTCAGAAAATATCTCTAATATATGACAAGGAGTCTCAAAAAAGGCATGAGGACTCAAACATATCTAGAAAAGTCTTAAATTTATCAGAAGTTTCTCAAATATGACAAGAAGGGTTTCAAACATGCCAGGAGTCTTAAACATGTTAGGATATGTCTGAATCTTCTCAGAAACTATCTAGAAGAGAGAGGAAGGATCTCTATTACATCAGCAAATCCTCTCAAACAAGTCCAGAGGAGCTCAAAGTAGTCAACAAGAGCTTTAAATATGTCAGTAAGTGTCTCAAACAGAGAGAAAGAGACACAAATATCTCTGGATAGGCCTTAAACATGTCAGGAAAGAGCTTCAGACAAGTCAGAAAAGGTATCTAATATTCCAGTAAGAGTCTCAAACAAGTCATGAAGGATGTCAAACATGTCAGGAAGTGATTTAAATACAACAGGAAGATTGGTTTTCCAATATGTCAGGGAGATTCAAACACGATAGGAAATGTCTCAAACTTCTCAGAAAGTTTTTAGAAGTACAATCAAGGGTCCCAAATACATCAGGAACCATCTCATACAAGTCATGAAGGTTCTGAAACACATCAGGAAGAATCTAAAATATGTTTTAAATACATCAGGGAAGTTCTCAGATAAGTCAGAATGAGTATTTGACAGGAAGTGTCATGAAAGAAAATGTCTCGAACTTCTCAGGAACTGTCTAGAACATAGAGGAAGGTTCTCAAACACATCAGGAAGCATCTCAAACAAGTCAGAGAGGTTCTCAAAGTAGTAAGCATGAGGTGTTAATAATTCTATAATTCTATAAGGTGTCTCAAGAAGATGGAAGGTCATCTAAGAGCATCTCAAACATGTCAGGAAGGGTCTGAAACACGTGAGGAAGAGTCTTAAAAGGAAGAGTCGGTAAGAAGTTTCCCAAATCCATCAAAAATGGTCTCAGAAAGATAAGAAAAATCTCAAAGATGTCAAAATCAGTCTCAAGTTCAGGAAATATATCAAATATATCATCAGAAAGAGTAGCAAACATGTCAGAAATGGTCTCAAACATGTCATGAAAGGTCTCAAACAGTCAGGAAGAGTTGCAAGCAAGTCAGAAAAGGCTTCAAGTATTTCAGAATGTGTCAAAAAATCAGGAAGGGTCTCATACAAGTCAGCAAGGGTCTTAACCTTGTCAGGAAGGGTCTGAAATACATCAAAAATCCCCTCAAATAAGATTGGAAGGATCTCAAGGATATCAGGAAGACCTTTAAATTTGTTACTAAGGGTCTCAAACAAAGAGAAGAGCCTCAAATAAATCTGGAAGGGTTTCAGTATGGGATCAAACTAGTTGAGAAGTGTCTCAAGCATTAGTCTCAAACAAGATATGAAGGCTCTCAAACATGTCTGGAAGAGTCTTACATGAGGAGGGTTCTCACATGTGGCAGGAAGGGGTTCAAACATGTCAGGAAGGATCTTAAACTCGTCAGGAAGTATCTAAAACAGAGACAAAGACTCTCAAATACAAGAGGAAACATTTCAAACAAGTCAAGAAGGTTCTCAAAGTAGTTGAGGAGAGTTATAATAAAGCCAATAGGGGTCTCAAACCAAAAGGAAGTGTTTCAGATAAAACTGAGAGAGTGTCACCATGTCAGAGATATTCACAGGAAGAGTCTCGGATACATCAGGAGGAATCTCAAATCCATCAGGCAGATTAGCAAACATGTCAGGAGGTGTTGCAAACAGAGGGAAAGTCTCAAACACATCAGGAATCTCGTCAAACAAGTCTGGAAGATTCTCAAAGCAGTCAGAAAGCTCTAAATAAGTCAGTAAGCATCTCAAACTGAGAAAAAAAATACCCGTATACCTCCAGAAGGGTCTCAAACATGTCAGGGAAGGTTTTGAATAAGTTGGAAAGGTCTCAAGAAAGTCAGAAAAGGTGTTTAATATGTTACAAAGAATCTCAAACAAGTCATAAGGCTCTCAATGTGTCTGGAAAAGTCTTAAATACACGAGGTAGGTTCTCAAATGTGGCAGAAAGTGTTCAGAAGGCATCTCAAACTTGTCAGAAAGTGTCCAGAACAGAGAGGAAGAGTCTCAAATACATCAGGTAACATCTCAAACAAATCAGAAAGCTTCTCAAAGTAGTAAGAACAAGCTATAAATAAGTCAATAAGGTGTTTCAAAGAACAAGACGTATCTCGAATACATCTCAGATGTATCAAACATGTCAGGAAGGGTCTCAAACAAGTTGAGAAAAGACTCAAGAAAGTCAGAAAAGGTCTCATGTACATCTGGAAGAGTCTCAAAATATGTTTGAAGTCTCTCAAACATGTCAGCAAGAGTGTTAAATAGGTAAGAGAAGTTCTCAAATCCATCAGGAATGATCTCAAAGAGACAGGAAGAGTCTCAGATATGCCAGGAATGGTCTCCAGCAGTTGGAAAATATTGCAAAAAAAATAGGGAAGGTTCAGACATATGTCAGCAAGAGTAGTAAATATGGCAGGCACAATTCCAGACATGTCAAGAAGAGTCTCAAACAGTCAAGCAAGTTAGAAAGAGCTTCAAATACAAGCAAATTAGAAAGAGCTTCAAATACATCAAGAAAAGGCTCAAAAAATCAGGAGGCACCTCAAACAAGTCAGGAAATATCTCAAATTCGTCAGATAGAGTTTACAATATGTCTCGAAGGGTCTCAAATGGATAGGCACAGTCAGGAAGAATCTCAAATATGTTAGTAGATGTACTGGGTTTAACAGTGTCTGCCCCAGTCAGGCACGGTGGCTCATACCTGTAACCCTAGCGCTCTGGGAGGCCGAGGCGGGAGGATGGCTTGAGCTCAGGAGTTTGAGACCAGCCTGAGCAAGAGCAAGACCCCATCTCTACTAAACATAGAAAAATTAGCCGGGCATGGTGGCACGCACATGTAGTTCCAGCTACTGGGGAGGCTGAGGCAGGAGGATGGCTTGAGTCCAGGAGTTCGAGGTTGCAGTGAGCTACGATCACACCACTGCACTCCACCCAGGGCGACAGAGTGAGACTCTGTCTCAAAAAGAAAAAAAAAGAATAGTGTCTTCCCCAAATTCATGGGTACCTGAAACCTCAGAATGTTACCTTATTCGGAAATAGGGTCTTTGCAGATGTTAAAATGAGGTTATTCTGGATTAAGGTGGGCCCTAAATCCAATGATTGGTGTCCTTATAAGAAGGCCATGTGAAGAC
>RJWJ010033031.1:0-18163 GCA_004363605.1 Indri indri
CCATTCAGTTTCTTGTCCCTCCTTGGGGAGAAAGGTGATGATGGCTGCACGCACCTTTCCAAAGACAAACGATCATTTCAACCATTCTGAGTGGCAGTTCCCATGTGACTACCAGGAGATCGGCAATGACTGAGGGTGTGGGTGCAGGGTCTGGGCGGGTAAGGTTCTGGAGGGGGCAGCGGGAAGGGATGGAGGTCTAAGTCAGGCTTGGCTGGCTGTCCCTGCTGCTCTTGCCGACAACCCTGCAGCCTGACCAGCCATCACGCCCACTGAGCTACTGGCCTCTCTGAGCCTGCTTCCTGCCCTGTAAGATGAGGATAAGAGGGTCTGGTGAACGGAGGTTTGCTGCAGGGATCAGCAGTGTCACTGATCTCCTGTCCCCATGGCCACATTCCATTAAGGACATGAAAGGGTTCTGTAAACTGTCGTGTGCTGATCCCAACTGCTACAATCTCTCTTGGGTCTCTCCCCGGGGTTCCAGACCTTTCTTGACTGTTCTTTCTGTCTTAAGCTTGCTTGAAGTCCCTCTTCTGAGTGGGAGGGGGAAATGCAGAGAGAGCGCTAAATGCACAAAGTACTATAAATAGCAACAGTTCCAGCCTCCCTCGACTGCACTGCACACTCACCGAGTGCCAGGCGCTGTGCTAGGAGCCTTAACTGCATGAGCCTACGTCCTTCCTTAAAAAGGCAGGCATTATTATTAATGCCCCCATTTTATAGATGAGAAAATAGAGGCTTTGAGAAGTGAAAACTCACCATAAGCAATGAGGCCAGAATTAAACTCAGTCTGTGGGACCCCAAGCCAGACCTCTTTGCTTCCTGGGATCACTGGTTCCTCGTGGAGGGTGGGGGTGGTGTCTCTGCCACCTGCAGAGAGCCAGGGACTGGGTCTCTAGTCTCTATTTTCTACGGACAAGCTTTTGGAAAGTTTTCAGGGATGGGAAGAGGTAGGCAATTGCCCATGGCTGGGGAAACATCTTTATTCCTATTTTATATTTGCGCAAGAACAGACTAAGAAATCAACAAGACCCCTGGTTTTGTCAAACCCTGGCTTGCCATTTTGGCCTCCGGGAAGGAGCAGACGTGGAGAGCTGCAGGGCCAGGAGCCAATGAGTGCAGGCAGCCTCTAGAAGCTGGAGAAGGCAGGAAATGCATTCTCCCCCAGAGGCCCACCTCAATTTTAGCCCAGTGAGACCTATTTTGGATTTCTGACCTCCCCAAACTATAAGAGAATACATTTGTGTTGCTTTAAGCCACTATATTTGTGCTAATATGGGAAACACAACGTCCAAGGCAACTTTCCAAAAGAAAAGCATTCCTTTCCAGAGCTTCTCGGGCTTTGGTTTCTCTCCCTCATACCAGACTTCTCACCCTGTGTCACTCCCCACTCCGAGCAGGTGTCTTGGGGACCCCATCCCTCTCTCTCCAGGCAGCTCTGTCCCCTGCCCCACCGTGTTTCTCTGCCATTGTGGCTTCATCTGTCAGGATGAGGGCTCCCGGCTGGGTTGACTCAGAGGCGGCTTGTGCCGCATTAATCCCCAATTAAAACGTTAATCAAAATGGATCCAGCCATTAGCCTGGCCCCGGTCCTGGCATGCTGGGTCTCTGAGAGATGCTGTGCCCACGTGGGGACTCTGTCTTTCTTAGCCACCTGCCATCCGTCCTCACCACAATCCAACCGTCCTGGACTTCAGCCCTGCTTCCCGTGAGCTGGGGCCCAAGTCCCTGGGGAGGTTATGTGCTAGGGGCTGGGCTCTTCCCTCCCTCCCTCAGCTGCCCCCAACCCCCATAAGAAAAGACAGGCTGCCTCTGGAGCCTCCTGCTCTGCTGCTGGCAGAACACCACCAAATGCACATTTGCCTTCTGCCGGGAGGTGTTTGGGGGCTGGAGACAGAAGATCCTTTTCTATTTGCCTCCTTGCAGTCCAGAATTTGGGAACACAGGCTTAAGCAGCAGATCAGGTTTAGGGCAGCAGTGGGGGACCTCAGGACAGCAGGAAGGGGGACACAGTCTTCCATGACGCCTCAGGAGAGGGAGCATGGTCTATCTGCCACCTGCCTGGGTGGTGTGGGTGTGAGGCAGGCTCGCCACAGAGCAGGGGACAATCTTAGGCACAATTCAGATCCTATTTGTAGCAAATTCACTTTATGTTCTGATTTTGTTAATCAAATACAGTCTGCTAGACAATAAAAACAGCCAACAGTGATTGAGTGCTTACAGCTAGACTCTTTCTTGCCTCTCGTTTTTTATTAATTCTATTTGGAGAGGCTTCGCTGGCCACCATTTCCACCCCATGACTCATTTCTGGGCTGCATGAATCGAGCAAGAGTGGATTCCTTGGCCCGTATACCTCTGGCAACGCCAATGTTAACTCTTCATCACGTATTTGGAAAGTGGATGTGGAGAAAGGACAGCACAGTCTAGACACCCTACTAGGGTTGAATTCCTATGTTTCTGTGCCCAGGACACATCTCTTTGCTCTTCTGTTCCCTGGGGCATCTCCCTCGCCTCTTGCCAGAGCCGGGCTGTGTGCGTGGCACCGAGAATTCAAAGTGGCTCCCAGATCTGCCCCAGTCAGGCTCTGGGCGCCCGCAGGCTGGCTTCTCAAGCCTCGGGAGGAGAACCCAGGTTGCCTTGTTTCGAGCGCACTCACAGTTCCCTCGGAGTCTGGCGTGTGTGCCACGACAGACATCTTTCCACTGGAACGGCCGGATCAGAAAATGACTGAGGAGGGCAATCCCCAGGGGTCGTCGCTCACCTGTCTTTCAAACACACCTTTCCTCCTCCCAACCCAGCGGGTGCCTGTGCAGAGCTCCCAAAACCAGAGGACTTGCCGGTAGAGCTCTGGGCCGGCAGAGCCTGAGAAACCCACCAAAGAAAGACGACATGCCCTGGCCACATGCCCAGCCCTGGGCCCCCATCTCCAGCAGCGCCAAACTCTCCCTGGAGACGTGCTGCCACTGCACCTCCCCATAGTGACTCTGCAGTCACGTGTGTGGGGGTATCAGATACACCCCGGTGAATAAACCTCTGCTCAGACGCACAGAGGCAGGAGCTCCCCCACCCCACAATGAATCAGACCAGTTCCTGCTCCCTCCTCTCACCTCCCCCTGCACGTGTCTCAGGGTGTCAGCGAAGGGGGGTGTCTCTGCGTCTGTCTCCCTCCTCTCATCCACCTGGGTAACTCTGGTGCCTGGCACCCTTTAAGTGCTTAAGAATAGCAAGTGCTTAGGAACATGCCTGCAGAACAGACAACTTAACTAATAAACCCCACTGGTGGGAGCCTGCATTCATCAGTGATTTTAGATCAGTGTTTCTCAGCCTCCTCCCCCACCCTGCCACCCTCCCCTAAGAGCTTTTCAAAGGCCTTTCCTTCCTATCCAAGAACCAATTCCAGCCCCCACTCCTTGAGAATGAATGTATTAGATGAACGTGGAAGTTCTGCCTGTACACATGGGCTACTACAGTTGGCCACCCCAGCTCGCCATGACCTCCCAAGGGAGGGTCTGGGTCTTAATTCCTACTCCTCTCTAAACTGCATGAAGGCTGCCCCCATCCTATCCTGCCCCTATCCTGTCCCTCTTGTTCACTGCTTTCTCCCCAGCACAGTGCCTCAATAAATGTTGAATGAATGAGTGAATGTTGAACACCTGGAATGGTGAGCTGCCCAGAGTAGGTGCTCAACCAATCTTTGTCAAATCCATGAATGAATGAAAGAACATCTCTCCTTTCATTCCCCACCCAAAGACTCCAATACGTCCAGGCTGAGCCCCACTCCAGCGTGGAGCCCTGAGGCTGAAGAGACCCCTACCGTCCTACCAGATACTGGGGAGCATACAGTGAACTGTCTCAGTATCCCCGGAGCCTAGCACATAGTAGGCGCTCAATAAACGTTTGCCATATTCATAGTTAACGAATGACTCAATAAGGCCGACTGGTGGAGATGCTCCATTCCGTGCCCAAGAATAGAGTGAATGAACGAGTGACAGACGTCCCCCTCCCCCCATCCCCAACTCTCCTTCCTCCTGGGACGTCGCCGCCCAGCCAGGATGCGCCCCTCGCCAGGGTCCCTGAGAGAACGTCCAGCCCTTCGCATCCCGGGGACCCCTTGGGAAGAACGGAAGCTGGACCCGCTCCGTGGCCGTGGCGAGCGCGCTCCACGCCGCCACCCGCAGCTGCTCCCGGGTCCTCGGTCGCCTTGCCTCTCCGCAGGCGGGTTTCGAGGTCCCCGCAGGGGAGTTCGGTGCCACGGCCACGTGCGGCTGTCCCCGAGCCCGAGTTTGCAGCCGCGGGGGCCGGTCCACACCTCTGCAGTGGCCGGCGAGACTGCAGCGCGCAAAGTTCCCACCTCAAGTTCCCGTCGCGGCGTCCCCGCCTCGGAGTTGGCTGGGCCGCGGCTTCAGTCCCCTCCCCGGCTGCCAGCGGGTCCTGGGCGAGGACCCGAAAGGGGGCTAGAAGCCCCCCGGGGCGCCCGCTCTGCCTCCTGGAGCCGCCGCCGAACTTCGGCCCCCGGGCCTGACTCAGCTCCCGCACTCGGACCCAGGGCCGCCCCGTCTGCCTCCGGGTCCCCGCCGGGCTCCGAGTACGCCGCGAGCGCGGCGCACCAGCCGCCGAGGGAGGGAGCCGGGGCAGGAGGCGGGACGGAGGGAGGGGACTAAGCGCGGGGCGGGGACAACGAGCGGGCAGCCGAGAGCGCGGTGCCGGTACGGTGGCAACGGCGACACCGACGCCGGGCGTCTGGGCGCCCAGTCGGGGTCCCGTACCTCGGAATCCGGGGGCCCCTTGCCCGGGTAGCGCTCCGCGCAGCACGTTCCGGCTCCCGGGTCCGGGAGGCACGCGCTAAGCCCTCCCCTGCCATCGCCGTCTCCTTCCCTTTCTGCTCTCCCCTCCCACCCTGCGCGCCGCTGCCACTCCTCCCGCACGCGCCAGCCTTTAAGGTCCCGCGCGGGGCGGTGCCGCAACCTCCAGGGGTCGCGCGCCACGTCACGTGCTTTCCCGGGCGGTCCAAGCGCGCCGCTGCCCCAGGGTCTACATGTGCCAAGTACTTAAAGCCCCTACCTTCCGTTGCCGCAAGGCCGCGCGTTCCACGCGCTTCCACATCCTGGGGACCACGTGCGCCATGTCTCATGCCTTTCCCCGGAGGCCCAAGTGCACCGCTACCTGTGGGCACCTCGCTCCATTGCCCCGGGATCTGCAAGTGCCTCTTCCTTCATGCCCTCCACCCACCGCTGCCCTGGAGCTGCGTGCTCCACACTATCTTCTACCTCCTGGGGGCCACGAACGCTGCCCTTTCTCGAGCTCCAAGAGCACCGTTGCCCTGGGCCTCTCCTGCCACTGCGGCCCAGGGGCTGCAGGCGCTTAGCCGCACCAACTTCTTAGGGACAGCATGTGCAGTGCCAGGTGCCTGTCCCGCCAGGTCCACGTGCGCGCCAAGACCCGGAGTCGCATAGACCAGCGTAGACTTGAGCCAGGTCCTGGGGCTCTGCACCCTGCGCGCAGCCAGCAGGCCTGGAGCGCCGCCTCGGAGCTGGAGCTGGTAGGAGCCTACACAGACGCCGGAGGTGGGTAGGCGGGCTCTCTGGGAGCGGAGCTGCTGCCCGCAGAGCGGGGTTCTCAGGGTCGCTCGCCTTGTGCTCTCCTTTCGTTTTTTCCTTACTGTCTCTACTGCCTTGGCCCGCAATCAGAGAACAGAGAGAGGACGTGAAGAAACTCGCCTGTGGACCCGCCTGAGGCCTTCTTCTTGAATGGGGGGCAGGTTTGGGAGTTGTGGGTGCCCGCTCTTTCTGGCGCTTCATAAAGAGAAAGAGGTTTAAGGTTAACCCTAAGAAATAAGCACTGAGTTGGTTCCTTCAGCAAAGGCTGGCTTGCTGGTGAGGTGAAGACCACAAGGGACAAGGACCTGCCCCCAGGAACTCACCTTGTGCTGGGGGCAGGGAGAACCAGGAACCTGGGGAAGTGTGTGGTTGGCATGATCGCAGTCGGGGCGAAGGGCAAGGAAGAGGCCAGAGCACAGGAAGGGTGCAGAGTGAGGAGAGAGTGATGAGGGGGGCTCTCAGAGGAGGGGACAGTTACGCCGAGCCCTGAGCAAGGAGAAGGCCATCTTTGGAGGATCTGGGAAGAGAGCTTTCTGGGCCGACAGAGCAGCAAAGGCAATGGCCTCGAAGCAGAAGAGAGGCATGTTTGAGGGACGGCTGGGAGACCGGTCAGCAGTGTTGGGGAGGGGACCCTGGGCGGGCTTGTGTGGGCTTTGGTGGTCAGGTGGTTCCTGGATTACATGGTGAGAAACACCGCTCTTCCCCTCCCATCTGGAAATTGGTGTTTCTATGCTTTTCGGTTGCTTATTATCCATGTCCCCACAGACATCCAGCTCCATCCGGGCGAGGGCTGTGTGGTCTGGGATCACACTTTGAGAACCACAGGTATCGAAGACTTGAACCCCAGCCAGCTGGGTCTGACTTTAGGGCCCTCACGAACTGGTAGCTCCATTGAGGGTCCAGCTGACTTCCATTGTTAGGATCAGTGGGACCTTAAGGCCACCCCTAGAGAGGGGCTGGGCCTGTCAGAACGCTGTGCACCTGAGTCAAACGTTGAGGTGACCTTCGACAGAAGACCCCGCACAGTGAGTCGAGACCATCAGGAAGAATGATGACTCCCTCGGCCCCCCGCCCCCACGTACAGACTCACGTGCGGCACCCAGCAGTTAAATCACTGCCTGATCTTATCCCCGACTGTGCTAAACAGTGTCCAATAAAATTCTTTTAAATCCTTTTAAGGAATTCCCTCTTTGCAGTTCCTCCCTCCCTTAGAGCCTTCCAGATTTTCAGCTCTTCTCTTCATATCTTCATTTCCCTCCCAAGAAGCATCCCTTCCCAAGCTGTCGTGTGGAAGGGGATGGCAGTGATGCCCGTGAAATCTTTCTGAAAAGATGGGCACCATCAATGCTCGCTGAGCACCTACTAGGTGCCAAGTGCTCACTGGGTGGCTCGAAGACATCAGAGGCACACACGGGGCCAGGCGGTGGGCTCTGGCATGTAGACCTGTTTTATTTGTTTCTACTGAGTAAAATTTTAAAAAATTTTAAATAAGCTTATGACCTTTAAAAATCAAGAGATTTCACATGAACTTTTTTCTTTTGAAGCACTGGGAGATCTGGTCAACATCCTTTAGCAGTGCAGTGTGCTGGTGCCGGGTTGTGGTCCCCTCTTCTCTATCCCTGTGGTTTGCCCCTCAGCCCACATCATGCCATCTAAGTCACCACCAAGGCCCTGGAAGTGAGAGTTAGTGACCTTTCATTTTGGCGGATTGTCTAGGGTCGAGCAAATGGCAAAGCCGGATCTGAACCTAGACCTGTCTGACCTCAAGGCCCAAGCTGTCACTGAAAAACAAACTGCTGTTAATTTCGGGGGCAGGAGGAGAGTGTGGAGTGGCTGGCCCGGAGGAAAAACCTTAAAAGGGAGACACTGTCAGTGGTTTTAAGAATATGCTTTCCTTCCCATTTATAACCCGCTGTCAGGAAGCGTAAAGGCCTGGGCTGTTTTTCCATGGCAGGAAAGGTTACCCAGAGCAGTCCAGTTTCTCCTATCCATCCCCTCCTTGAGATGCAAAGGCTTAGATCTGGTTAGAGTTGGGGTACTGGGTCGAGGAGTGGTGGGGCGGGGTTTTCTTTGTTCAGAGTTGGCTTTTCTGGCAGGGGTCCCACTGGCTGGCTGTGGGGTGTGGCTTATTGTAGGCAAAGTGCTGGTCTTCCAATTGAGTCAAGGTCGGGCGGGGATGGGGGCGTCACTCTGCTCCAGGCCCTCTGTCCCCTTTTCTATTCTTCCGACACCGACACCGAGCCCTGCCCTCTGCCTGGAGTCATCTTCCTGTAGATTTCCACATAACCAGCTCCTTTGGGTCTCAGCCCACTGTCTCCTCCGGACTCCTGGTCCCAGCTGGTGTCAGGATGCAGGGGGTGAGGCTGAGGCATGCAAGGGCGCGGCTTTATTGAAGTCTTACTTTTTAAAATTTGATATTTTCCTCATCATGAAGTTTTGGTACTAATTTTGATTTTGAAAAATATTTTATCAAAATGTTATTTGTCTTGATTACAGAGCTTCGGGGCACGCCCTTCTCTCACTCACTCCCCCATCTTCCTCACCCCAGCTCCAGCCCTGCCCCTAGCCCAGGGTTCTTTGGAAAGAGCTCTGGACTGGGAGTCAGAGGACCTGGGTTCTGGTCCACCTTGTGCCACCAGACTAGCCGTGTGACTAGACACACATCCCTTTGGCACTCTGAGCCTCTTGGCTGTCCTATCTCTCCAGGGAAGGGGTCATTAAACCTGATTCTGGTTCTAGAATGATCCAACATGCCTGCTAGAACTCTGACAGGTAGTGCATTGTGTCCATCTCCTGGGGGCTTTGAGGCGACTTTAGGCCTTGCTGACTGTGACCATTATCCGATGTCACTCCCTGTCCCTTTCCTGGCTCCCCGCAAGAGGTGTTCCTCTGTGCAGACATAGAATCTTCATAGCTGCAGCGTGCAATGAGCACTGATGCCATTACTCATTTTCTCTGTCCTGTGGGAAAATTCGGTTTTGGAAATGTGGTCAGGCACCATATTCTTTGATGTCTTGCGCCCTGTTCTTTTGTTTCATCCACTGGATCATTCAACGAACATTCTTTATGGACCTTCTATATGCCAAGCACTAAGCAAGCACTGGGGGTACGAAAGACACGTGTCCAGTCCTGGAGGAGCTCAAATTCTATCGCAGGAGATCGCACACGCGCAGCTCCGGATGCCGAGAGAAGTCTGCACGGCGTACGGGACTTCCAGATAAGCGAGGCCATAGGGACAGAGAGTGCGCCATCTTTTCTCCTGGGAGGAACCTTGCATCCTCGGTTCTCTCCACATGCCATCAGCCCCACGCCGTGGAAGAGCACCTTCCTAATAGAATCGTCCTCAAGAGAGTGCTGCAGCGTCCCATTTTGCATCCACACGTGACGGGGTGAAGCTCTGAGTTACAGCTTTCGGTTCTTTCTAACTCCCTGTCTTCCTCCACCCTCCTCTGCGCTGTGGTTTGTTCCCCGGTTTTTCCGAGTCCTGACGACCCTCAAGGCCTGTTTCGAAGCCCACCTCCTCGGTCCTGTCAGCTTTCCTCCACTGCTCCAGCCCTCGGGGGGCCCTCTCCCCAACCCTTCTCCTAAGCTTTTGTCAACTAAAGGCGCTCTGGTGGCACTTAATTAAGAACTGTCCAGCGTTCCTTGGTGCTTCAGCCCAGCCAGGATGTTCTGGTGTTTTCGGGGAGAGGGCCCTTGCCTGGTAGCCAGTAGGAGCTGGGAGAGCTCTATCCCCTCAACTCAGAGGATGCAAACAGATGTATCTTGCTGGGACTTCCATGTTTTAAAAACAATGAATTATGTGCCAATATTTGAAAATCAAGAGATTTTCACATATAGATCTGGATTTCTGGCTTCCCTTAAAAAGTTAGAAGATGGGTCAACTCTGAACCTGTATTCTTCCTGCCTGGCAAAAATGGGCTAGAGCTGGTAGCAACTTTTTGCTTTAGACGGGGCATGGCTTCTCCACTTTGTCACAGTCCTCACCAGTCCTTAATATATGACACTGGGCTCTCTTTTCTTTTTTTTTTTTCTTTTTTTATTTATTTATTATTTTTTTATTTTTTGAGACAGAGTCTCTCTTGCCTGGGGCGAGTGCCGTGGCGTCAGCCTAGCTCACAGCAACCTCAAACTCGTGGGCTCGAGCAATCCTACTGTCTCAGCCTCCCGAGTAGCTGGGACTACAGGCATGCGCCACCATGCCCGGCTAATTTTTTTCTATATATATATTTTTAGCTGTCCAGTTAATTTCTTTGTATTTTTTTGGTAGAGACGGGGTCTCGCTCTTGCTCAGGCTGGTCTCGAACTCCTGAGCTCAGAACAATCCGCCTGCCTCAGCCTCCCAGAGTGCTAGGATTACAGGTGTGAGCCACCGCGCCCCCCGGCCTCTCTTTTCTTATCTAGTTTATTAATACCTTCCTGGCTCCTGGCATCCGAGATTTTAACCCCTGCTTTCAACTTTTCTCTTTCTTAAGAGGAAGGCAGCTCATCAAGTGCTGAGCACGGGCAGATGGGTAGCGTGGCTGGAGGGAGGGTGGGCGTGGAGACGGGTGTGTGAGCGCCCGAGCTTGTTGGGTAGATGGGGGAGGGGCGAGTGCTGGGAATCCAGTCGTAGATACTTGGTAGCAATGAGGTTAGATGGGTGTTTGAACTTCGGTAGTGTCGTGTGGTCTTACCTATACATGTAGAGATATATTTAATGTGAATATAAAATAATACATTTATAAACATAAAAGTAATCTAACTTATTGAGAGCACTTACTCTGTGCCAGATACTGTTCTACGGTTTTTATATTTCATTCTCACCATTTCTCCACACAGCGGGTACTGTTATTCCCCCTGTTTTCGGGATGAGGGAAGTGAGACACAGGTAGAAAACTTGCTCAGGATTACATAGCTAGAGAACAAGAAGCCGTGACTGCAGCGCGCACAGAATGCCCCTGAACCTGGATCTCACAGCAGGATCCGAGGTGCCTGCACGTGCCGGTTTTGTTGTTGCTGTCCTCCTCCGTCGCCCAGACTAAGGAGGTCTTGCTTCTCCGCGTTGTCTCATTTCCTGGGATTGTAATCTCCCTCCCTCCTGCTAGGAGGCGGTCAGATTCGAGGCTCTTTTTTCCTTAGCACAGGGCTGAAGTCGGCCCCACAGGACTGTTACTCTGGCGGATCTGGAGACACGCAGGACTGCACAGCATTAGCAAGAGGAAGGCAGGGTGGGGCGGGGAGGACAAGAAAGCAGCGGTCCTGCCAGCCAGGACCAGGTCCCCTCAGACAGCCCCTGGATCCCGGAGGGGCAGGGCCCACCAGCCACCCCGCCCCCCGCAGGGTGTGAGCTCATTCCCTGTGTCCCCGTATCTGAGGTCAGCACCCCATTGCAGCACTGGCTGCAGTGGAAGATTTTTCGTCCCCTTGCCGCTACTTTGCATTGCTTCTGGGCTGTGTTCCCTCTTTTTTCATTTTCATCTGAAATCCTGAGCTCACCCTCCCCAGCTGACGGGACCATTTATTTCCGAGGCTGCAGCCAGTCGGAGGGCTGCCAACAGCTAAGTGGAGTGCTCTGGGTTTTTGCCACCTTGTTTTGTTCCTGCAGACGGGAGGCGAGACAGGAGAATGTCTTCATTTTGCAGCAGCAAAGCTGTCACAGAGCCTCAGAGCCTCAGCTCTCAGCCCCTTTGGGCCTGAGATGCATTTTGTTTTGCCTTGGAGAACACTGCCTTCGTGAACTCTGTCCCTCGGTCATCTGTCCTTTTGGTCTCGAAACCTTGAGAGAGCGTGGCCTGTGCTTTGTGCTTGTCCTGTCAAATGCCCCTGGGTCATCATCATTGAAACAGCTCCTAGAGATTGTGTTGTCAGACCTCCTCTCGGCATTCAGATGATGAAAGGGAGCCCAGAGAGGGTGAGGGACTCGTGGGGGTTGCACAGCTCAAGTGTTCCCTTCTCAAAGAACACGTGGCCAAGGACACTCATTTTTCTTGAGTAATTTCTTAGAAGAGAACTTGCTGGATGAAAAAAATCACGCATCTTCAATCACAATGTTATGCTACCTCCTTGTATAGAACCTTCTGTCTATATTTGTAGCACTGTGTTTCATAGCTGGTCTGTACCCAGCACAGATGAATCTATTGAATGAACGGGTGGGTGGAGGAATGAATCTCTTTCGGATTGATAGTTGTTGGGAGACAATTCTCCACGGGTGTCTTGTGTGTCTGCATGTCTTGTGAGCAAAGGTACTGGCTGCCTTTGTTCCAGACTCTGTTTTAGAAGATGTTCATATAGTGAACAGCCTTGGAAGGCAGAGATAGTGTCTCTCTCCAAAGCAAAGAGCAGGCATGTTTACTGTCCATTATATAAGATTAGAGTTTCTGAATATTATTCAGCCTTAAAAAGGAAGAAAATTCTGGCACATGTTACATCATAGATAAAACTCGAGGTCATTATGCTGAGTGAAATAAGCCAGACACAAAAAGACAAATACTGTATGATTCCACTTACATGAGTACCTAGAGTATTCACATTCACAGACACAGAAAGTACCATCGTGTTTGCCAGGGGCTGGGGGAGGGAGAAATGGGGAGTTGTTTTTCAATGAGCGCAGAGTTTCTGTTACGCAAGATGAAAAGGGTTTGGAGATCTGTTGCACAACAATGTGGATGTCCTTAAGGCTACTGAACTGCACGCTTAGAAATGGTTAAGATGGTAAATTTTATTTTATGCACTTTTTGACACACACGTGCACATACACACACAGATTTGGGTTTTCTAAGCCCAGGTTCCTCTCCTATAATGCAGCTCACTGCATGTCTTTGCACTGCCCTGTAGGAATTGGGGCTGAAGGAACTAGGGCAAGGAAATGTTGATACTCTGGCTACTGCTGCGGCTGTGAGCAGGAAACTGTCCTTTGCCTTTGACCAGGAGTCTCGAGTCTTCTGCCAGCATCCACAAAACTGGCTCCCTTGCAAGTAGGGTAAGTCTCAGACCCTTCATAGTTCTTGACAGTAGCGATCTCTGTGTATTTTTGTTGCAGCACTTGTGACAACTGTAGTTAAATACTCACCTTCAAGTGCCTTTGTGTACTTGTCTGCTTCACTAGACTCTAAGCTCTCTTAGTCTCAGTTTTATTCCCAGGGCCTAGCCCAGTGCTTGGCACATAGAAAATGCTCAATAAACATTTGTAGAATGAATGACCAGATGGATCGATGCCTTGATTCCACCATCTCTTCCTCAAGAAGAGAACTGCTGGGACAGATGGTCTGGCTAACTGTCACAGCTATTTGGAGGCAAGTCCTGGAGAGCCATCTCTGTTTTGTGGCAGGCTGGCTCTAGTCTTCCTCACCACCCCTCCCCCACGCTTCTCCTACACAAATGCTGCTGAGAGCACGTCACGGGGGAGGAAAGTCCCACTGACAGCTGTCAGCTGTTTGCTCATGGTGGTCAAGTATCACCTTGTCCATTTTACAGAAGAGGAAACAGGCTCACAGAGGTAAAGGCTTCACGCAACAGGCCTGGGTTTGGCCACACGCAGTCCAGTCCCAGATAGGTCCACCTGCTCGGTCTTCTGACCCATAGGCTACCAGCAGGAGGGTGGAACATAGAGGTGTCTCGGGCTGTTGACAAGAGAGTCGGGCCACAGTTGTTCAGTTAGTGCTCAACCCAGCCCCGGTTTTAGGTGGATTTCATCCTGCCAGTCCTTGGGGACCTCTGAGCAGCTACCAATAGAAAGCCCTTCCTTATCTGGCTCTGAAGAGCTCAGGGGGGTCCTTAATTGGTGGCAGGTGGTCTGCAGGGGTGGGCTTGGCTTCTAGGGCTCTCTGGATGCTGAGTCAGATCCTATCGCTTTATCTCTTCAGGTCTGGTCCCCTCAGTCTCCCAGAGGAGCTGCGTATCCCCCAGCACGCCCAGGATGGGGGTCTTCGGCAATGTCCGTGTCCTCTTTTCATACCATTATTATAGCATAAACTTGACGCCTTGCTCTCCTCGGGGCCTCCCTGTTTATTTTCAAGAGCTTCCTTTTGAAGTAAGAAAAAGATAAAAAAAGGAACCTAATCAATTTCTCCTTTTATTTCTGCAGAAACAATTTTAATTCTCTTGCCCACAGCGTTTATCCCTCTGACTTGCCAGGGAAGAGTCTTACACAGGAAGGACCAGAGAGGTGAGACAAACACTGGCGTATTTCAAGGCAGTGTGTTGTGGCTTTTGGAAATCTAGGGATAGATGAGAGGCAGGATTTGGGCTCCCAGGCTAATGCTTTTCTCAGCGCATCAAGTTACATCCTCAGTTAATTCAGTGAGTGTTTATTAAGTACCTACTGTGTGCCAAATGCTTTCTTGACTCCTAGACCCTGACTGCCTAAAAGATACGCTTTCTTCTCAGCGGTAAAGCTGGCAGCACTTGCATTTCCTTTCATGTGGACTGGAATAAATAATCTTCTGGGGAAAAGAGAAAAAATCAGCTACCAGCAATAATAGCAGTTTGTACATTCATTGATCCACTCATTTCTTCATCCTTAAACAGACATTAAGGGGGCACTAACTGTGTGCCAAGCCTTCTGGGGGATCTTGGGGATATGGCTTTGACCATGACAGGTAAAGCCTCTGCTTTCACGCACCTTGAGCCTTGTGTGTGAGGGAGCAATACAGGAGTGAACAAGTATGTCTGTCATGACAGGTAATGATAAACCAAGGGAGGGGAGGGCTTGAGAGCGGTGGGGGCAGCTGTTCAGTGCTTGTGTGGGAAGATGATGGCCCCGGCTCAGTGTGCTCAACTCGCTCAGTAGTTACTTCTTGAAGGGCTTTGAGTCATGGATGCTTCTCCATGCAGCATGTCCCTTGTGTTCTTTTCCTCCTCGTAAGGGGTTTGCTGCACTGAGCCATCCACATCCTCACCCTGTTCTTTGTGCCTCCTGCCCTGGCTCAGCTCCCCTAATCTAGTCCATCCCTGGGTCCATCCATCCTCCCGTGCCCTGGACCACCCCTGGCTGTTGCTCCAGCACACCTGGTGCCCTCTCATAGCAGGGCTTTGCCCTTGCTGTTTTCTCTATCTGGAAAGTTCTTTCCCAAGATATCTGCAGGGTGTGGTCATTCGCTTGTTTGTAGGTTTTTGTGCAAATGTTACCTTCATGGTAAAGTCTTTCCTGGTTACCTGTTTAAAATTGTGTCAACCTCACCCCTGCTCCTAGATCTCTCATCCTCCATCCCTGCTTTCTTTGTCTCTGGGCTTTTTATCATCCCTTGACATGCTGTGTATTTTGATTAGCGGTTACTACTCTTAGGTCAGAAGGGATGAGGAGCAGGAACAATCACTGGAATTTGGGGAAAAGCACTGTGGAGACAGAGCTGTCTGGAAATAACCAATGACCTTCAGTTGAGGGCCCCAGGCAGCCTGATAGGACTCCACTCTCCTCCCTCCCTCCAGTCTTGCTGAGGCTCCCCATTGACCAAGCCCAATGAAGAGATGGGGCAGGTGCAAGTCACAGGACACAGAGAAGGATGGAGAAAGTGACCTGGAGGGAGGAGGGGCCTCTGAACAGTGCTCTTTGGAGTCCTAGGGTTTTATTAAAGAGTTTGGGGCCATGACAGTCTTGGGGCCAGGGTGACCCAGTGGGCTGGACTTTGATCACCACCCCCAACATTCTACAAGTATGTATGAGGTGTAGCAAGTTGCAAGGCCCAAATTTGAATTTCAGCTCTGCCGCTTACCAGCCGTGTGACTTTGGACGAGTCACTGTGCCCTCCGAGCCCAGGTACTCATCTGTTCCGGGGAGCTAAAAATCCCTGCTCTGCCTTCCTCTCCAGATGGTCGTGGAGATTCGATGCGGTTCAGGATGTAGAAGTGCCTTGTAAACGGCACAGTCTTGGACAAAACTGGTTATTTTAATCAGGCGCCAGCTCATGTTTCCATCGTTGATTGAGAAATTCCAAATCTAGATGCAAAATGGGTTACTGGTCACCACGAGGACCTGGGAATGACAGATGTTTGCAGCCCAACCCACCCACTTCAATTGGCCCCTGATGGAAAAATCTATAAAATTCTTAAGATCCCAGGTGTGGGTTGCTATTCTGTTGCCCATCAGTAAGCAAGACTTCCAGCATTCAGCATCAAATGGTGAATGTTTCTCCTCCCTCCTTCCTCCCTGACTCTAGCCAAAGGGAGCACCTCTCCTGGGGTGAGGGAGGACGGAGAGCAGGCGGTGGGGAGGGCCGGTGCTTCCCGAGAAGCTGTAGGAAGAGTGTGGGGGAAAACTGCAGGCTCCCCTTTCTTTCTCTGGGGGCTCCTGTGCCATTCTATAGCAGGTACCAGATACCCCCAGCTGCAGCCCTGTGATTCTGGCTCCAAGGGGAGCAGAGAACATTGCCTGTGGTCGCCAAGGCATTTAGCTGCAGAGGGCACGTCTCTTTAGCAATTGGGCCACTAGCCCAGTGTGAAGTCGCTGGTGGGCACCACAGAGGCTAATTGCTGTAATTTGGCTTTCATACGCTGAGTACAGTGCACTGTAGCAAGTGCAGGGGTTAGAGGCTGGTCTCAGCCTTTGCCTTCTGTCAGTCTCTCGGGCTTTGATTACAAGTCAGGCACCGTGCTTGTTATTGGGGGTGGGGAGAGAGCCCTCTTTTTCTCCACTGGGCAGCTTTGAATCCACCCTCCTTTCCAGCAGTGGGGTCTGGCAGCTCAGCAGCCAGAACTCTAGCCTGGGCAAAGGGGACCCGAGTCTCATCTCATCTCTGACACTCTCCTATTCCGTATCTTTGCACAAGTCGCTTCCTTTTCTGTGCCTTAGCTTATCCATTAGGAGAATGAGGGACTCATACTGCGACGTGTGATGTTTCTTCCAATTCGAACACCTTGTGTTTCTAGAACAGGGTTTCTCAACCTTGGTACTATAGGAATTTGGGGCAGGACATTTCTCTGTTGTGGGCTGTCCTGTGAATCGTAGGGTTAGCAGCATCCCTGGCCTCTACCTACTAGATGCCAGTAGCACCCACCTCACAAGTAGTGACAAACAAAAGTGACTCCAATAAAAAATAACAACGAAACCCCCTGGGGAGCAAAATTGTGCCTGATTGAGAACTACTGTGCTAGGGCATAGGCTGAAGATTTTGCAGCTGTGGGAAATATTCCCCTGGATGTTACTCTGGGGGGGTAAATTATTGCCATTATTGTTGTGGTTATCAGTTATTTGATGTATGTACTGACCCCGGGAATGTAAAATTGAGTAAGACAGACATGTCGGTGTCCGCACGAAGCTCACATTCTAGAGGTGACTTGGGGAGAGGGGGACAATATTCATGTAGCCACATGAAATTACAAGGTAATTTCAAATGTCACCTTTAAAAGGGTGACAGGATGGAGTACTTCACAGTGGTTAAATAATTTCGTATTTAACAATTTCGAATGTTAACGCGCTAAGTATTAACTAATGTGTTCAGAGCACGTTATGCATTAAGTAACGTATCCAGAGATAAGACCAGAAAGATTTCTTTGGCTTCAGAGTAGAAGCCACACAGGAAAAATCCTCTGAATTCCTCAGCTTTGTTAAATTTATCGAGCAATAGATAATCTTACGAGAAGGCTGTGTTAGTCTCTGTGGCTACAGTGAAAAAGTACCACAAACTGGGTGGCGTTAAACAGCAGATGTGTATTCTCTTGCAGTTCTGGAGGCCACAAGTTCCAAATCAAGGTGTCTTCGGGGCCATGCTCCCTCCAAAGTCTTCAAGAGAGCATCTTTCTTTGCCTTTTTCTGCTGCTGGTGGTTCCTGGCGTTCCTTGGCTTGTGGCAGCATCACTCTAGTCTCTGCCTCTGTCTTCACGCAGCCTTTCCCTTGGTGTCTGTGTCTCTGTGTCCAGGTGTCCCGCTCCTTTCTCGTACAAAGACACTAGCATTAGGGCCACCCTAATCCAATGTGACCGCATCTCAACTTGGTTGTAAATACGTAAAGACCTGTCATGTGGATTGAGGGCCTTAAAAGCCTCCGCAGAATGTGAGCCGATACCAGAGATCGACACCGGAGGACCAGAGAAAAGAAACACGAGTTAATTCGGGGGACTTACGTGCGAGGCACTGGTGGCAGCAGCAAGACAGGCAGTTCTCCACGCCACTCCCAGAAATAGCAAGTGAATATACAGGCAGGCACAGAGAAACAGTAACTTGGGGATACGGCGTGCCCCCGGTATGCTAGGGCAGTCTCCGTAAAAGTCGGCGTGTTCTCAGTCGTGCTCCGTGAGGGGGTGGCCGGTCCCCTGCGGCTTTCTTTATTTGAACTCTTTAAGCCTCCTTGAGTGGGATTGGGGCCAGGATCTCCAATTACCCCACAAGACCCTATTTCCAAACAAGGTCACCCTCATAGGTACAGGAACATATCGTTTTAAGGAACACAATTCAACCCAGCACAGAGGCCAAGTCTGATCCATTGGTCATGGCCAGGAGAAATGAAGTCCTGCTGCTTTTGAAATGAGTAATCCCCGTTTCTGATGTAACAGTGCCGGGGAAGGGGTGCTCGTGCTGGGCAGGCCCGTCCTGCCTCCTCGTTCCCTGCTTGCAGTGGCTCCCTCGCACATATTCATACCGACTCTCCTTCTGC
>RJWJ010033032.1:0-18154 GCA_004363605.1 Indri indri
CTCCAGGATTTAGTTTCCATATATGTGAAATAATTGTATTAATATCCCTTAGAGTGCTTTCTCTATGTTTAGCAATGCTTCCTATAAAGACCAAGCATTCATCTCAAATTCAATGGTCTGTGCCAGCCACCTGCCTTTGCCTGGAATCCTGGAAGAACATGATGCTGGAGCCTGGTCTCTTCCTCCTTCCTCCAGAGTTCTGGCATCTGCATCCTTTTTCATCTCAGAATTTTTACTTTGGTGGGAAATCCTTTCAGGCCACTTTAATATAAATGGAGCAGATATAGAAATCAGGGCCTCAGAACACTATGTAACTTCTCTATGATAGTAGGGACTTGCTCTAGGAAGGAAGCATCTTCCAGACAAGAGTCCTAGGTAGCAAAGTTTCCCTTAGTCCCTTTGGCAGATCTGCCTGAGATAGCTGGGCCACACCTGCTGCGACAGAGGTTAAGCTCTGCAGAGTCAAAGTAAGAAACTCTGTCAGCTGGTCATGAGTCATAGGAACACATGAGAAGAGAGTTGTAACAGAATAGCAGAGAAGCTAAAGAAAAAAAAAAAAAGAAAGGAAAAGGGAAACGCAGGAAGTACTAACTAGGGAATACAAAAGACTTAATGGAGCAATGATTTAAAACTATGTGCCTTTTTAGGGAAGGCAGATTGAAATTCCACAGAGCTTCAATTTTCCTCTAAATGCTTGTGATTTCAGAGACTCCCTGGGGTACCTGCTCCCTCTAGAGAACTCTTAGCAGGATGGAAATTCTGCCCCACCTGCTGCGAAAAAAAGATGATTTTTGCACTGGAACAGACATAGGACATCTCCACACTATTGTAAAGAAAAATGAAGCCACTCTTTTAAAAAAGGAGGCTTAGCCAGAGAACCGCGAACAATCTCGATGAGAGGTTTCTAGGCTTTACATGTTCCAGAAGTTTCACCTTCCATGGCAGTTGTCAAGGCAACGGAGTAAAGAAAGAACCAAAGGACAAATGGCATCAGCCTCGCTGGGTGTCTCCACCTTTACCTGCCACCTGCAGGTACAAACAGTGCCTCTCTTGTCTGGCATCACCACCCCAGATCTGCTCCCAGATGCACAGACAGCAGGATGCAGAGAAAGACACAGACAGCCTATTGTTTTCTACATATGGGGCCTCTTCATAGACCTGTAAAGAATTTGGAACCCCCTTAGAGCTTCTCAAGCATAGCAACCTTTAAAAAGATCTGTTATTTTTAACCATTCTAACAATTTGGGATTAGACATCATGTGAAGCCCTATGTTTTGAAAAACAACCAGCCAAGGAACCTCAGAAAATGAAGCTAGTTGTTGTCTTATTTTTGTCCATCAGAGACATAAGCTTCTAAATGTCTTTCTTATCCATAATTTTGGAGGATAAAGTGAAAATTCAAATAAAAATGGGCCAAGAGCTCCGTGACATAAAGAAAGTAGATAGTCTCAAGGACATCAGACTGTGGACAAGGCAAAAAGATTCAAACTGTGGTGAGATCCAAAGCAGCTTACTCCTGTGTGGAGAGATAGGCTCTCCTTAGCCAGAGCAAACTGCACCTGTGGCTTTTTCTTGGATGTATTTGATCAGAGCCACAAGATGCACCCTATCTGTAATGCTTCTACGTGGGAAAAGACTAGGAAAACTTACAATGAATTATATGTTAAAAGCAGCTGATTTGCTCTTAATCTGTTGTAGACACATAAACTGGAAATGCCACTAAAATGTAAAATTAGTTATTTATCCTGGTTTCAATGGCAAAGGCCTCTCACAGACATACCAACAGACTGGCTTCCTCCCTCTGCTGACCCACAGTCATACTTTGTGCAACGTTGTTTAAAAACACTGTACAGGTTGAGCCTGTCTCATCTGAAAATCTGAAATCCAAAATGCTTCAAAATCCAAAACTTTTTGCACAGTGACATGATGTCGCAAGGGGAAAATTCCACACCTGACCTCAGGTGGTGGGCCGCGGTCAAACCACAGTCAAAACTTTGGTATATGAAAGACAAAATTCATGTATCATATAAAAGTACCTTCAGGCTATATATATAAGGTGTACATGAAAGACAAATGAATTTTCTGTTTAGACTGGGGCTCATCCCCAACGTGTCTCATTATGTATATGCGAATATTCCAAAATCCCAAAATTTCAAAATCCAAAATACTTCTGGTTTCAAACATTTCAGATAAGGGATACTCAACGTGCATGAGTCGGGGCTCTCGAGAGAGACAGAACCAGTAAGATAGATAGATAGACGGATAGATGGATGGATAGATAGACAGATAGATGGATGGATAGATAGATGGATAGGTGAGAGGAGATTTATTATAGTAATCAACTCACACAATCATAGAGGCTGAGAAGTCTCAGGACAGGCCGTGTGCAGCTGGAGACCCAGGTGTGTCCGTAGAGTGGCTCAGTGCCAGCCCAAAGGCCTCAGAACCAGGGCAGCTGACGGTGTAACTCCCAGTCCAAGTCTGAAGGCCTAAGAACCTGGGGAGCTACTGCTGCAGGTCCCAGTGCTCGAAAGTTAGAGAGCCTGGAGCTCCCATGTCCCAGGGCAGGCAAAGAAGGTTGTCCTAGCTCCAGGAGAAAGAGAGAATGAATTTGCCTTTCCCCTGCCTTTTTGCTCTATCTGGTCCCCCGGCCAATTGGATGGTGCCCACCCGCACTGAGGGCGCATCTTCCCCACTCATTCCACTGACTTGCACACCAATCTTCTCTAGAAAAGCCCTGACAGACATACCCAGAAAAGATTCTTTATCAGTTCTCTATCTATTCCTTAATCCAGTCAAGTTGACATCCAAAATTAACCATCACAAACACCAATTACATTCTGCCCAATATTGAGGTGTTTTGTTTTTGTTCTTGTTTTTTTTTACCGATCTTATTTCCTTGCTAAGCTGTATGTTTCTAAAGAGCAGGGACAATGTCTAACTCATCATTGTGAGTTGTGGTTTCTTGCATGTGTTATTCAGTTATTCATTCAACAAACATTTACTCAGCACATACTAGGTCAGGTGTTTTGCCGGTTACTGAGGATGCAGTGATAAATATGATAGACAAGGTCTGCTACATGGCACTTCCTTTCTAGTGAGGGAGGGATAATTAACTAAACACATGAACCAATAACTTGTAGTAAACATTAAAACAGAGATAAACAAGGTACCGTGTTAATAATTACAGCTAACATTTACTGAGAATTCCAAGAACCACCAAATGATTCAAGAAATTTGCATCAATTTATTTAATCCTCGCCAACCCTATAACCCTATGAAATACGTACTACCGCATCCCCATTTTACAGATGAGGAAACTAAGGAACAGACGATTTTTAGTAGTTTACGAAGGTTTCAAAGCTAGTAATGTCAGGGCTGGGCCCAAATGCAGGCCAGTAGGCTATTAATTACTCAAGAAAACATACCCACTTAGAAAGGGGGTGGTCAGGAAAGGCCTTTCTGTCAAAACAACATTTAAACGGAGACCTGAAGACCAAGAAGGAGGGACCCAAATATCTCTGGTGCCAGTGCTGGGCACGGAGAGCACATTAACAGATTTCTTTGTCCTCCGCTGCCCCTCACTGTCTACCAAGGGTTGGGAAGCATAGGCACGTGACATGACATGATATTTGGCCTGCAGGGGACACCGGGGCTGATAAGATGAACAAAGTGGAGACTATCTGCCTATGTCTTTCCTGCCTTCCATGAGATACATGGGCACCCAGGTCACCTGTGTTACCCTTCCTGGATTCCCAGAACTTCAAGTGTGGCTGTCCAGTCTCTGCTTCTACCCTTCCCTGCTACCTAAACTTCAGGTAACATTTAGGGGGTGCCCATCTGATGTCATCAATTGTACATATATTATCCCATTTAACTTTCACAACAAGCTTGTAGGATAAGTCTGATTATTCTTTTATGGCATTCTCACTTTTCTCCAATATTCGGTTCTCCTCTAGTTCCTGTACACAAAGGCCTAAAATTCCTCACTCCCTTGTAGTCAGGCATAGCCACGTTACTAATTATGGACAAAGAAATGTGAGCGAAAGTGACATATCTCACTTCCGTGTTTAATTGCCAGTGCCGAACTCTACAGTTCCTTCTTCCTTTGCCATAAGGACCTAGGGGGCCACTTCTCCCAAATGGTGTTGCTACAAAATGATGCAACATAGAGGACAGTTGCCTGGACTAACCACAGACTTTGGGTGAACTAGAGATAAACTTTTGTTGTGTTAAGCCACAGAGATGCTTGAGTTGCTTTTTATTGTAGCAAAGCTGGTTGATACATCTCTGTTGTTTAGGTGAGGAACCTGAGATTTAAATTTGAAATCTTTCTATCTGAACCCTAAACCCATGCTTCTTCCTCTACAATACTCCACATGAAGATGCCGGGTAAGATATGTGGATTAACAAAGAGTCCTTCTGAAAACAAATGTGGGACTAAATGATGAATCACCAATAGCAGAATTTCAGGAACTCCGGAGGATCAGGGATGCCATTGGACCTTTGGAAAGTCATCAACTCTCTCCAGAATGGGGACTGCCTCCATTGCAACTCCCACTCTGACGGTGCGGTGGCTGGGCTGGAAGCAGAGATAAGGGGAGGGCAGTGGCTGAAGCCAGGGCAAGGTAGATTGTAGAGATCAGCAACGGTAAGAGAGACACTTTGGGGAGTTTTAGGAAGATCCAGAATATAACATCCCTTTTTCCCTTCATAGTTTGGAACCAAGAAGAGATAGAGCCAGGAATTAGACAGATGGGGGTCAAAACATCAACTTTTTATAAGGTTGGGTTAAAGGACATGGGTTTGTCCACAGTAACAATGGGCTGTGTAATATTTTATCCCAGAATTAAACCTACCCATTAAATCACAGGTAGCTGGACAACGTCAGGCCCCTTCCCATATCCTGCAGAGGCAAAGCTTATCCCAGAAAGCCCACTCCATGATAAGAGAGCCAACCAGAGTACATCCACCCTGCAGGAACCGAACCAAGCATAACTAGCTCCTTCTCCCAAACTCCAATCAAGGGGGGTCACTCCTCCTTCTTAAGGGCCTGGATGTGCTTGAGCAAATCATTTTCTCTCTCCTGCTTCAGTTGGTCAAAGAGGGGGTTGAATTTAGTAAATTATAAGGTTCTTTCTAACCCTGTAAATCTATATAATGTTTAATGTTAAAACTGAGGGAAATATTTTACTGACATACAAGAGTGCAGTCCATCAAATAGCCACCAGAGTATTTACTGAGTATTGACAGAGGGCAGAGTATGAAAGCTCTGTAACTCTTTGCTTATTCCAGTGAAATGTGCACAGAGACAGAGATGGTTATAATAAGCTCTCCAGGCCCCGTGGAAGCAGAGGTTAAGAAAAGGATTTGAACTTCAGCGGGCGAGAGGGCCAGGTCATGCTCTAACCCTAAAAAGGAAAGTTCCGAGCCAGAATGCAGCCCACCGGAACAAACCAGAGAGAAAGATATTTTGAAATCTCTTTGATTGATGACCTACTATAGGACATTAAGACATTATTTACGATCGATATATGTGCCTGCTGGTATCCCACTGGAGCCATTGACGCTGCCTCACACCATGGAGGTTGGTCAGCCCAATCCAACAAACGTACTGCCTGTGTCCTGTTGGTGCAGGCAATAAACCCAGATGTAGCTATCTATCTCCCTGAAAATGGTGCTGGTTACTCCAGCCCTTGAGGGGCTGACCCAGAGATATGGATTTGCGGGAAGAGGGCGGGTTGGTAGAAGAATACAGACTATAACAAGCTTCCCTCCATAATTCTCATTTGAAATTGCTTACAGCATGGCCCCTCTATAATTCACTCTCTTTAAAGAATCATGCAGAATACCTTTGGGTCATTTAGGCACTCACTAAAAAGCATTCTCAACATATTTTTCATATTTTACATATGAAATGTAAAATAGAAACTCCCTTGTCCTCAAGGAGCTGCCTCCTGTTGGGGGCAGGAGAAAGACACTCATTCGTTAAAAGTTTACAATCCAGTCATAATTCTCTTCTTTTATTCAGTCCAATAAATATGCCGTACCCTTTCACCTTCAGGTCTTTGGACACCCTCCCAATGCTTGAATCCACTACCATTGCATATATATTCTATTCCCCTACCCTCAAAAATCCTCTCTCTCTCTCTATATATATATATACACACACACACATATATACATATATGTATATATATACATATATATACATAGAGAGAGATGTACATATGTACGTATATGTATGTACATACAGATATATATAGAAAGACATGTACATACATAAATATACATATATATAAAAAATTGCTACTATACCAGCCAGCCCCTTACCTCGCAGTCCTACCCTTCTCATAAATCTCAGCTTTTATCCATTTATCCAGGAGGCCTTTCCTGGGGCCTCAGACTAGGTCCTATTTCCCTAATATGTGTTATCGTGCACCCTCTGCTTCCCCTAGCTTAACACTCACCACATTTGGCTAATTGCTTGTGTCATATTTTATTAGCTAGACCAGGGTAGCCCAACCTATGGTGAGTTGTATAATTATTTCATTATATATTGCAATGTAATAATAATAGAAATAAAGTATATGATCAATGTAATCTGCTTGAATCATCCCAAAACCATTCCCTGCTTCCCCGGCCTGTGGAAAATTGTCTTCCATGAAAACATTCCCTGGTGGCAAAAAGGTTAGGGACCTCTGAGCTAGACAGCAAGTCCTGTGAGAGAGGGTGCCATGTCTGTCTTGGTCATACCAATCCGGCAGACTCGCCATCTGTGTCCTCTGGCCTTGGTTGTAAATACAGATGTAGCCATGTATTATATCTTCTGGAAAATGGTCCTGGTTCTTAATGCTCTTGGAGGGCTGACCCAGAGACCCAGTTTATGGGGGAAAGGCAGGTTGCTATGAAGAGGGTTTTATCCATTTGAAGTGACTAGTAGAGTCTCAAGCACATAGGAGATATTTAATATTTATTAAAGAATAAACCAGTGAATGAACAAATGAAATTATACAGAGCAATCAAGCACTTATCAGAGAAGTGACTATAAAATGCAATAGCACTCAACTAATAAAAAGAAAATCCAACCTGATATTGGTCTTAATTCAGCTTGGTTCAGTATTTAGAAACATGGGAATTGACTATTTTTTGTGACTCGAATAGTCTTGCCTCAAAGAACATCTATCTTTTTTTTTTTGACCCTTCCATTTGCTCATAATGGATACTCTAATCCACACCTGAGTCTATATGTCACCAAGTGAGTGTACCACCTCAATCTCCCCACTGACTTTCTCTAGGATGTATAAGGCAAGGCAGAAGATGAAAACCAATTTAACAATGTGTCCGCATTTGGTCAACAGCAAAAGCTGTGCAGGTTTCTCTCTATGGAAAGGCTAAAATTAAAAGAAAGGAGAAAAAGACAAAGTGTGATCACAACTGTAACTGAGGAAACTTTAGATTTCTCTTCCTCATTTCAGTAGGCTCTCTAATAGGCCCAGAGCCCAAGACAACAGGTTCCACAAGAGCTGTTGGCCAGCTCTTTGTTAATTGCTCTTTCAGAGATAGCCACAGGTAGCATATTTATAATCTAATCCATGTTAACCACCTATTATGGCTAATGTATAAATTTTAGTTCTTCATCAAGTCTTTCATTCTATCACCAAATTAAGAGTGAGGAGCTGACTTCTCTCTCCAAGGACTGTTCTGTAAGGAATACACGCAAACAGCAAGTCATTGTGACTGTGTTTACGAGGAGGAGACAGTGGTCATTGCCCAGTGGATCTCTCCCATGCAGTTGCTGTCTGTTTGTGTCTGTGGAACCCAGTCACCTTTTCAGCTTCTCACCCTGCTGGCCTGGATTGGCCCCACCATAGATCTCATCACGACTTCCTGTTTCTCAGAGCTCCCACTTTGAACACATTCATTCCACAAATATTTATTGAGTCTCTACTATGCTCTAGATACTGAGGTTTCAGTGGTGAGCAAAACAAATATAGCCATCGCCTTCCTGAAATGTATAATCTAATGAATGGCATAGATCATAAAATAATATTGCAGATAATAAATGCAGAATTACAGATTATGATGAATGCCAGGAAGAAAAGGTATAATGTGTTATGGGAAATTGTAATGAAGAAATGGTTTAAATGCAGGGGTGATAGAAAGCTTCTCTAAGGAACTAGAGGCCTAGGGAATGAATGGATTTAGGCAGTAAAAGACAAGGGTAACACACTCCAAGCTAAGAGAAGAGCTTGTGGGAAAGTGCTAATGTAGGAAAGGTGTTAGTGCATTTGACAACACAAAAGGGGGCCACTGTGGAGGGAAGGTGTTAGGGAGAGGGGCAAGAAAAGCTTGAGAAGTCGACAGAGGCCTGATCACATACGACTTTGCAGGCCATGTTAAAGATGTGGGTTTCCTCATTTAAAAGTTTCAGGTAATAGATTGAAGTGATCTGAAGCTCATACTGTCTGCTCGAGGAGAACAGCTTAGAGGAAGGGCGGGAATGATGCCAGGAGTTCAGTCAGGGCAATGCTGCTGTAGATCAGCTGAGAGAGATCTACTAGTGGCTGGACCCAGGGTGGTGGCCGTAGAAGCAGAAAGAAGTGGGTAAACCGAAGATATACTTGGAGATGGCATTGACAAAAAGCTTGGACCGTCTTTCTCCATGGGCTCCCAGATTTGCAGGGTCCATTCAAAGAATATGCACCTAGCTTCAGACTGACTTTGTCGCCATGCAAATCAGCTGAGACTGTCAACTGAGCAGCCCAGCTCTGACTCTGGCACAGTCTGGTTATCTTGGTCATACAGACATGGACTTAATAACAGTCTCATTCTATATATAGACACAGTGTCAAATCTGGTTTACGTTGGACCAGATTTTTTAATCCGACTCAGCTCTGTAGGAGAAGTTTCTTTCCCCAGGAGCCACATAGAGAGAGAACTTGGCCAGATATTTATAAATTGGGTGTGGAAAGACATGGTACAAGATAGTGGGAGTTTTCAGAATAAGAGTTTTATGGCTGAGTTCTAACTAATTTGTGGATTTCTCTTCCTGAACAGAGAGAGTTGGCTGAGATGCTGAAGTCAGCAAATTGCCTGCTTTACGCAGGCACCATGTCCATTTCAGAATGTTTTCTATGGATTTTTCCCACGTCATCTATTAATTACCTAATTACATTGTCTAATTACGGGATTTTTTTCATGTATTTACACTGATTACGTAATTGGGTGCAATTATACTAATTAGGTTAATGATACAGGATAACAGACTACAAATTGCTTTAACGGGACACTGGGAAGGCTGGTAGGCCAAAAACCCTTCGGAGGTAGGTCAGGATCTGTCTGTTAGCAGCTCAGAGCTTCCCTCTCTCTCGTCTTCATCCTGACCTTCCAGATGCATTCAAGAGAACAATACAGGGGAATTAGCAAAACTGTGTTGGCCAAGACCAGGAAACCAAGGACAAAGCTGTCAGGCAGGCATAGTCTGGAGTTGACCCCCAGGCTCCCCTCTTGTGGCAGCAGTATAATGTCTCCCCACAAAGATGTTCATGCCCTAATATCCAGAACCTGGAATATACCACCTCACATAGAAAAAGAAACTTTGCAGATGTGATTAAGGGTAAGCACCTTGAGATGGGAGATTATTTGGGTGAGTCCAATCTAATCACATGAGCCCTTAAAACTGGGGAACCTTTCCAGCTGGGTCAGAGAGACGGGACAAGGAAAGACAGAAGAATGAGCCTGAAGATGGCAGTGTGAGGAGGATTCAACATCTTATTGCTGGTTCTGAGAAGTAGGGGCCATGTGCAAGGACCAGTGAGAGAACTGTGGGTACTGAGGACAGCCCCAGCTGACAACCAGCAAGGAAACAAGGACCTCGGTCCTACAACCCCATGGACCTCAATTCTGCCACCTGAATGAGCAAGGAGATGGATTCTTCCCTAAAGCCTACAGAAAGGAACACAGCCCTGCCAACAACCTGATTTTAGCCTGGCGAGACTACATTGTCCTTCTGACCTACAGAACTGTAAGGTAATAGGTCTTTGTTTTGCCACTATGTTTGTGGTAATTTGTTACAGCAGCCCTGGGAAGCTAATACACTTCTCCTTACTTTGTTCCTCCTTCCCTTCCATGCTCACTTCCCTTCTGTCACTTACTGTCATATATATTCTCTCCTCGGTTCTCTCTCTTATCAAAGCCTGTTTCCAAAGAAATATCTGACAGCAATCTTGTCCCCTAATATGACCATATATCGGTGTTATCTCTCCCAGTAACATTTGCATTTTCAGTTTAGGCCTAGTTGTGTAATAAAATAAAATTTTGTTCATAAAGTAGAGGAAGTGCCTCATACTTAGAGTTCGATCAATGTCATTTCAAATCCCAGCTCACCTATTTACTTGCTCTGTGACCGTGGTAACTGGGGACATTATATAACTTGAGCTTCAATTTCCTTACAGCAAAGAAGGGATAAGAGTATCCACCTCGTAAGGTTGTTACAAACATGTAACGAGATCATGTATGTTAAGTGCCCAGAACAGTGCCTGGCCCATAGACAATGTTCGATGGGTTTACTTCCTTTCTCTGAAAAGAATTTGAGCCATTGGTGACCATCATGGAGAAGTAACAAGAGAGCAAGGGAATCTCCCTATATCTAAGAAATCACAAGATATTAGGACAAAATACAATGCTAGATAATTTGCTTCATAGAACCTTGGAACCATCAGTAGAACTGAAAGAAGTAAGATCATTGCCTAAAGAAAGGTGAGTTTTGTCAGCCACTCAAAAGCGTTTGCTACCGTGGCATGCTGCTGGTTGTACAGCAGGAAGGGGTCTGGGGAGAGGTGGTGAGGTGGGTTTGCCTCGTGCATTTCTGCCCGTTGCTGGCTGGTCTTAGAGACACAAAGGGAAAAGACAGCTCAGCATCTGGATCTCTATTTATGACCCCTGGTCATTTTTAAAATATATTACCCTAAGCAGTCCCTGAGAATATTTGTGCTAGGTATTGGTTGAGAGAAGAGTGAAAATTATGCAGAAAGATACTGATAATAGTAGCAGCTAACCCTTCAACAACATCTATTCTGTTTCTAAACATTTTATGTATATTAAATCATTTGCTACTCCCAATAACCCTTTGTGCAAGGTGGGTGTACTATTCTTCCTTGTGTTTAAGGAGCACAAAGAAATAAAGGAATCCTCCCAAGGTCATGAGCTGTTAGGAACCAGAACTGAGATTTTACCTTGGGTCCCCTTGCTCTAGAGGTAATGCTATTAACAGTATGCCACAACCCGACACTAGAGCTTGGGGTCCCACATCACCAGAAGAGTTGGCCTCTCATGGGTGACTTTTGGTTGTGCCTTCCCAGTCCATACCAGAGCCATTAAAGGGTTTTCACAATAAGGTAGTTCAGACCCAGCACAATCTAATCCCCAGAGGTGATTTAATTAGTTTTTTTAAAATTTGATCCAGATTAGAGAGAGAGAGCATCATTCTTGGAGTTAGACTTCTTGTTTCAAATTCCTGTTCAGTTACTTCCTACCCATATGTTCTTGGAGCTTAAACTGAGGCTTCACAAACATGGATAATGATGTCTTAAAAGCAAAGAGGGATTCTGATTCTCACATATCTTTGTGAACATTTTATTTAAGCTTATGAAGCATAGTCATGTGTCCCTTAACAAAGGAGATACGTTCTGGGAAATGCATCATTAGGCAATTTCATGTGCTAACATCATAGAATGTACTTACACAAGATAGTACAGCCTCCTGCATACCTAGGCTATATGGTACAGCCTATTGCTCCCAGGCTACAGACCTGTACAGCATGTTACTGTACTGAAAACTGTAGGCAATTGTAACACAATGGTAAGTATTTGTGTATCTAAACATATGTAATCATAGAAAAGGTACAGTAAAAATATGGTGTAAAAGGTTAAAATATGGTACACCTGTATAGGGTACTTGCCATGACTGAGCTTGCAGGACTGGAAGTTGCTCTGGGTGAGTTATTGAGTGGTGTACACTACTGTGTACATTACTGTACACTACTGTAGACTCTATAACACTGCACGCTTCGGCTACACTAAATTTTTTTAAATTTCTTTCTTTAGTAATAAATTAACTTTAGCATACTGTAACTTTTTTACTTTTATAAACTTTTTAATTTTCTTTAACTTTTTTGGCTCCTTTTAAATAATATTATATTTAGCTTAAAACACAAACACATTGTACAGCTGTACAAAAATGTTTTCTTTCTATCCTTATTCTACAAGCTTTTTTCTATTTTTAAAAATTTGGGTTTTTTCTTTTACTTTTTAAAATTTTTTATCAAGAACTAGGACACAAACACACACGCGAGTCTAGGCCTACACAGAGTCAAGATCATCAATATCTCTGTCTTCCACCTCCACATCTTGTCCCACTGGAAGGTCTTCAGAGGCAATAACACACATGGAGGTGTCATCTCCTGTGATAACAAAGCCTTCTTCTGGAATACCTCCTGAAGGAGCAGCATAAGGCTGTTTTACAGTTAACTTTTTTAATATATATTATTAGGAGTACACTCTAAAATAATAAAAATCATTGTATAGTAAATGCATCAACCAGTAATATAGTCATTAATTATCATTACCAAGTATTATGAACTTACATAATTGTATGTGCTATATTTTTATAGGACTGGAAGCTCCGTAGGTTTCTTGACACCAGCATCACCACAAACTTGTGAATAGTGTGTTGCGCTACAATGTTACAATGGCTGCAATGTCACCAGGCCATAGGAATTGTTCAGCTCCATTATAATCTTACAGGATCACTGTCGTATACAGGGTTCATTGCTGACCAAAGCGTTGTTAGGTGGTGCATGACTGTATTGTCCATGGCAACTGGGCTTTACGGTATAATTTGAGGAATGCCAAGCAATCCTCTATCACTCACAAATATTAGCTTGTGATTGATGCCTCATCTGAAATTCAGATCTGAGTCAGCTCTCTGAGTCAGGATACTGACCCATGTCAAAACACATAGATTTTAGGATTGGCTACACACTATGCATATGTTAGTTATTGATACCATAATGTTACTTAGCTGATGAACATCGATTCTGATGTAGTATTACCCCAAGTTAGAAAATAAGGACAATAATACTTAGTCCTATCTATTTTGATGGGTTATTCTGAGAAACATATGAAATAATACATGCGAAAACAATTAAGTGCAAAGTGCTATCTAATTTCTATTGTAACACTTATGTGGCACCTCCTGTATGCCAAGGGCATGGAAAGAATTGTTACTCAGCCAAATAGATACCCTTCAAGTTCTCCTTTTAGAGAATTAATGTAAGAAAATTTGAGATTAAAATATTAAAACACAGAATGATAAATAGCCCGTGTACCTATCTCCACCATCGGATGTGTCCCAGTGTTTTATAATTATCGAGTTCAATTTCATTTCCATCTGACCCACTGGACTATTTGCTTTTTCAGGGCAAGCATTATACCACGTTTACCTTCCCAGTACATAACCAGTTGCTTGACACACAATGGGTGCTCAGTAAGTATTCATTGAATAAGTGAACGAGCAAATGGCGAAATGGAAGGTTTCGCTAGAGATATAGCCATTGTCTTTATGCCCCTTTACGCCCAGACACCAGGACTGTGTGATCCTCTACCCTACTCTCTAATGTCCCCCTCATTTCCAGAGTGGCTGTGCCACCCTCCCCCATACCTGGCTTTACATCCCCGTCTGTCTCAGCCCTGAGCCGCCCTCATTATTCCTCTCTGTCAGAGCGGCCCTTTGGGCAGCATTCCTGTGCTGCTTCCTGGCGTCAGAGCTCAGACTCGAGTGAAATCACTTATCCGCTGTTTCATGAGCTATGGCTGCTACCTGGGATTCCGCACATTGCATCGCCCAACAGTATTGATCTCCTGTTTCAGGACCGAGCAGAACGATTTCACTTTCAATTGACTAATTGTGTAGGGAAAGGGCTTTAAAACAAGAAAGGAAAAATCCATTAAATTATCTAAGACAAAACCTAGGTCACCCCGCTAAGTACTACCCCCATACAGCTGTGCTGTTAAAACAGATGTTCATGCAGACAAGCCTAAACTGTTAACAAGATTGCCATCTCCCTGGAGGAGGCCTTGTTTTGTAAATGACTTCCTAGGTTTTTGATTTCTAGGGGAGTAGGGGGAGAGGAGCCTGAGTCCAAATGAGGTAAACATTTTCAGTCATTTCCTCAGCCCCATTTTCACTGTTACCACAGAACTGGAGTACATGGACACAGCCAGTGTCCTAAACGGGGAGATTTAAGGACCATCAGTTGCACTATTATGGACTCATACGACTTTAAGGGTAAAAAGATTACCTAGGCCACAGCTTTTCGGACCATATTCCTTGGCGTCTGAGTTCTGAGAAGGTGCTTAAAAGGCTTTTGGAGAGTGGGGGTGTTATGGATTGAATGTGTCCCTCTCAAAAAAAAAAAAAATTCTTATGTTGAAATCTAACCCCCAACGTGGTGGTTCTGAAAAGAGGTGGGGCCTTTGGGAGGTAATTAGATCATGAGGGTATAGCCCTCGTGAATGGGAAAAGTACCTTCTAAGAAGAGGCCAGAGAGCTATCCCGCCACATGAGGACACAGGATAAGTGCGCAGCCTGCATCCCTTAGGGGGCCTCAGCAAAAGGAAACATGCTCGCACCCTGATCTCAGACTTCCAGCCTCTGGAACTATGAGAAATAAATTTCTGTTGTTTTTAAGCCACCCAGTTTGTGATGTTTTGGTATAGCAGCTCAAATCACAGTGATTTATCCCTTATCTATGAATTAAAAGACTATGCTTTTTTAAAAAAGATTTTTACTTTTTAAAAATATTTTATACTATGGATCTAGGCAGTATGCACAGTGGTTATACTTGTTGTCTCTACTGCCAGACAGGCTAAGTTTAACTCTCACCCCGACCCCTTCCTGGCTCTGTGATTATACGAAACCCTCCACCTGTGCCCTAAGTCAGGTTCCCTCTCACCTATGCAAGGTCTTTGTCTCTGCCGTTATTTCCTCTCTCTCTTGTAGCTTTAATTTTTTTTCTTCTTAACTGAATCACCCCATGAACATGTAAATATGGGGGTTTTTTATTATTTATTTTATTTTTGGAGACAGAGTCTCCCTCCATTGCCCGGGCTAGAGTGCCATGGTGTCAGCCTAGCTTACGGCAACCTCAAACTCCTGGGCTCAAGCAATCCTCCTGCCTCAGCCTCGCGAGTAGCTGGGACTACAGGCATGTGCCGCCATGCCCGGCTAACTTTTTCTATATATTTTTAGTTGTCCAGCTAATTTCTTTCTATTTTTAGTAGAGACAGGGTCTCGCTCTTGCTCAGGCTGGTCTCAAACTCCTGACCTCGAGCGATCCTCCCGCCTCAGCCTCCCAGAGTGCTAGGATTACAGGTGTGAGCCACCGCGCCCGGCCGTAAACATCTTTTAAAAAGAAAAGGAAATCCTCCTCTGATCATATCTCTCTCCTCTTCTCCCCTTCACAACAAACCTCTTCAGAAGAATTGCCCATCATTCCGTCTCCACTTCCTCATCCCTCATTCCCTCTCAAATCCACTCTCCAGAAACGACTCTTGTAAAGGTTACTGTAATAGGCAGGATTCTCCAGAGAAAGTGAACTCCCGGTGGGCCATCTTTTGGTCCAAGTTTCAGCCAACAAAACCAACCATTCAAGCTCCTTCTATAATAACTCCCTGAGCTGCAAAATTAAATGCAGCATCTTTGCTTAGTGGGCCCATATCAGTAAGTTTGGCCCGATCCAGCTTTATGTTCCTTCCATTTTCCCACACATATTCCACAAAGTTCTGCTTGTGTAAGTTAGAAAACTCAAGTCGTTCTTTGGAGTGTAGTGCACCTCTTCGTGGCTCATACTTTGTACCCCACCTTTAGGGGCCTGTTGGGACTTGAGTCTAGTTGCAGGTCTAGAAGCAAAGAGGACTGGCAGGGGCGGGGGGGTTGAGGAGAATTAGTATTGTCTTACACGGCAACTGCCTCAGGGGAGACCATTATTGTTTTCTCAGGCAATACAGTGTTAATCCCTCAGACAGAGGTGGAAAGGCCAAGATACCACTGAGGGGAAGGAGGTCACTTCCACTGGCAAAAACTCATTCAAATTTAAGAGCTCAGTGGCCCCAGCTTCATTAGTATCTTCCTACACATCCTCCTCCCCACTTACAGGATCCCATTCTTTCCCAATCAGGGCCCTCACTTTAACAGTAAACACCTGCAAGGCTGAGAGTTGAACTTTTGCTGTAATTCAACCAACCACATGATGAGGGCTTGTGTTTGATTTTCAGCAATTTCAGCCTGTGGCTACAGGAGAGAAGATTCTGATTTAGGGCACAGTAGAAGCTCTGAGTTTATTAAGGTGGAGCTGGAGCTGGGAATTTGAATCCCTGAGTACATCTTTTTCTTTCGTCGCTTTGTGCAGCTACGTAAGGAGTAGCCAACCAACGTCATTATATCCTTAGTTTTCCACAGGTGTTCTAAAGTATTATACACAGAGCCGCTAAGTTGCTTGCCTCTTGTAAGTGGTCGAGTAGGAGTATCCAGTGCAGATTACATATCTTTGTAAACAGTTGACAACCTGGACTGTCAGTGCTCTCTGTACTGTTGGAAGTAGAGTCCTCGGCATTTTTAAGTCTAATCAGATTAGAGATCCAATTCCAGAAACGCCAAGATCAGTTGGGGAAACTCATCCTTAAAATTCTGTCTCTCTAGAACCACTACTGGTGTCAAAATCTCTCTTAGGGTTATCCAGATAAACAGAACCAATGGCGGGGAGAGAGAAAGAGAGAGAGAGAGGGAGTGAGGGAGGTGAGAGGTGATTTACTGGGGGAATGGCTTATGCATTTGTGGAGGCTGAGGAGTCCCATGGCAGGCCATCTGCAAGCTGGACACCCAGGGAAGCCAGTATCATGGCTCAGATCATGTCCAAAGGCCTGAGAACCAGGGAAGCTGATGGTGTGATTCTCAGTTTGAGGCTGAAGGCCTGAGAATCTGGGGGACCCTGGTGAAAGTCCCAGACTCCAAAGGCTGAAGAACCTGAAGTTCTGATGTTCAAAGGAAGGAGAAGAAGGTTGTCCCAGCTCCAGAAGAGAGAAAGAAAATTCACCTTTCCTCTGCCTTTTTGTTCTATCTGGGCCCTCAGCCGGTTATGGTACCCACCCACATTGAGTGAGAATGGGTCTTCCTTACTCAGTTCACTGATTTAAATGCCAGTCTCTTCCAGAAACACCCTCACAGACACAACCAGAAATAATGGCTTACCAGCTATCTGGGCATCCCTTCATGGAGTCAAGTTGACACCTAAAATCAATCATCACAGTTACCCATCACCTCCATGCTTCGATTCCATTGGTCATTTCCATTGGTCACTTCATTTTACCTTTAAGTAGCAATGGACGTAGGTCAGCATATCACATTTTATGAAAAAATGTTTTCACTTAGTTTCTGCAACCCCACATTTTTGCTTTGTTTCTTACCTCACATACTATTCTTGTCCATCTCCTTTCCTAACTCCTCCTCCTCTTCCTGAGTCCTACTTGCAGGAGTGCTCCAAGACTCCCTCCTCAGGTCTCTTCTTTTCTAGCTACAGTCACCCCAAAGTAATCTCACCTAGTACCGTAGACTTAAATCATCTATGTAGTTATACCTCCAAATTTTTATGTCCAGCTCCAAAATCTTCCTTGATCAATAGACTTATATATCTACTTGCCCACTTGACATCTCTACTAGAATATGTAGATGGCCTCTGCAGCTTAAAAAGTCCAAAACTAAACTCCTGATTGCACTCCTCCTCCAAACATGCTCCTGCAATGTTTTCCTAGTCAGTAGATAGCATCAAGTGGTTCAAGCCAAAACCCTTGGAGTCATTCTTAATTTCCTGTTCTTTCTCTCTCCTCTCTCCTCTCTCTCTCTCTCTCTCTCTCTCTCTCTCTCTCTCTCTCTCTCTCTCTCTCACCTACACCTAATCCATCTGTAAATACTGTTTGTTTGAACTTCAGAATAAATGCAAGATGCAGCTACTTCTCACTATCTCCAGTGCTAACATCTGTTTCAAACTGCCCCATCCCTCCCTCGGATTAGTGCAACATTTTCCAAACTGGTCTCT
>RJWJ010033033.1:0-18156 GCA_004363605.1 Indri indri
GCCCAGAGACTCTGCTTCTGGATCAAGTCCCACCTCACTTTGTGGTGCACACAGAGGCGCAAAGAGAGTGGGGACACCACAGCAAGCGGACCCCAAACGCCTCTTCCACCTTAGCAGCTGGTGCTCCCTGCCTTCCTGCGACTCTAACCCCTACTCTTGCCCGGAGGTCTCAGTGGACCCCCACCTCTGTGGCTCTCACGAAACCATGAAAATCAAACCCAACCCCTATCAGAAAAGCATCTGTCCTCTGCGTAAAACTCGCAGATCCCAAACGTGCTCCAGGTCTCCAAGCTGCCTTGCACACAGCAGCCTGAATTTTACCTTCATAAAACTTAAATCGCTTTAGGCTACTCCCAGTGCCTTAGGAAGGAGAATCACTCTCTACGCCATGACATCCAACGGGCTCGACAAACTATAGCCCATGGGCCAAATCTGGCCAGGTGCCTGTTTTTACAAATAAAGTTTTATTGGAACACAGACAAACCCATTTGTTAACCTATCGCCTGTGGCTGCTTTTGTGCTAGTGAGGCATACTTGAGCTGAGTAAGTGTACCAGATACCAAATAGCCTGCAGAGCCTAAAATATTTACCATCTGGCCCTTTAGAAGCAAAGTTTGCCAAACCTTGGCTTGCCAGATCCTGCCTCTTTTTTTTCTTTTTTTTTTAAGAGATACGGTCTAGCTCTGTCACTAGGCTGGAGCTCAATGGAACAATCCTAGGTCACTGCAGCCTCAAACTCCTGGGCTCAAGTGATCCTCCTGCCTTAGCCTCCTGAGTAGCTGGGACTACAGGTGTGAGCCACCATGCCCAGCTCTTAACTTTTTTTTTTTTTTAATAATGGTAAAATATACATAACATCAAATCTACCATCTTCACCATTTCTAAGTGTACCATTCGGTGGCATTAAGTACAGTTGCATTGTTGTGCAATCATCACCACTATCCATTTCCAGAATTGTTTTCATCATCCCCGACTGAAACTCTACTCATTAAATGATAACTCCCCATTTTCCCTCCCTGCAGCTCCTGGCAGCCACTGTTCTACTTTCTGCCGCTGAACTTGACTATGCAAGGTACCTCATATCAGTGGAATTACATTAATGCAATGTTTGCTCTTTTGTGTCTGGCTTATTTTACTTGGCATCCTGTTGCCAAGGTTCACCATGACGTAGCATGTACCAGAAGTGCCTTCCCTGAGGCTGGATAATATTGCATCCTATGGATACACTGCATTGTGTTATCCATTCATCTGCTGGTGGACACTGGGGTTGTTTCGCCTTTTAGTGACTGTGAATCAGCTGCAACCTGCCTAAATCTGGGTGTCACCTGCACCCCATGCCTTGCTCCCCTACCCCCAGGGGTCTTCTGGCAACGCCTCCAGTGGCCCCTGCTTCCTTCTACCCTCAACTGAGATGAGCTGTGGGTATCACGGGATTTCAAAGACTTAGTGTAGACAAAAAGAATGCAGAATATCTCAATAATAATATTTGACATTGATTCTACGTTAGTATGATAACATTTTTGATATAGTGGGTTCAATGTCACATAAAAATTAGTATCACTTGTTCTTGTCAATTCTTTTTAATATGGCTACTAGAAAATTTCAGGTTAATATTAACATATACCTCATATCCTATTTCTAGGGGCAGGGCCAGGCTGGACTCTGCAGAGGACAGCATACTTTTCCTGTAAAGGGCCAGAGGGCAACTGTCACTGTTGCACAAAAGCAGCCATAAACAATACATAAGGGAATGAACACAGGTATGTTCTAACACATTTTATTTACAAAAATAGGCAGGCTACCAGATCTAGCCCCCTAGGCCATAGTTTGCCAAACCATACTCTAGAGCTGCGGTCCCCAACCCCAAGCTGCAGAAAAATTGTCTTCCATGAAACTTAGGAACCGAGCGCACAGCAGGAGGTGAGCGTGGGCGAGCCAGCCAGCGAAGCTTCATCCGTATTTACAGCCGCTCCCCATCAGGCGCATCACTGCCTGAGCTCCACCTCCCCACCTCCCAACCCCATCCCAAATTGGTAGAAAAATTGTCTTCCGTGAAGCCAGTCCCTGGTGCCAAAAAGGTTGGGGACCACTGCTCCGGAGGAGTAACAGTATTTTTTAAATGGTCAATTCTGGGAAATTCCATTCTATTCATTTTCTCAGAACCCTCAGTGAAAAGCCACCTTTCATTCAGCTAGAGTGGGGAACACAAGCTGCTTATTCCCTGCTTGCCTGGCCTGGGCAGCCCCCCGACTCCAAGACAGCCAGCCCCTCCCAGCCCAGGCTCACCGGCCCTGGGCACTCACTTGGGCGTGTGGGCCTCGTCCACGCGCTGACCCAGCTGGAACTCGTGGGACTTGCTCCGATGCAGCGCCGTGAACCCTGGGATCAGATGGATCAGCTTTCGGGAGGAGGGCGGCGGGGTCCCCGGGGGCTTCAGCTTGTTCTTCTTCCTCATGGGCGGCGTGCCCGGTGGGGTCACGGTGGTGACAATATTGGGGGTGCGCGGCGGGGTGCGGACGGCGTGCCGCTGCCGGGGCGACGGGGGCAGGGAACGGGGGCCCGACTCCAGTGGCGGTGGCGGGCACAGGCCCGGGTAGGCGTCCACGGTGAGCCTGTCCACGTGCGTGTACACGGGGGCCCCAGGAGTGGGACTGGTGTGGCAGAAGTGCTGGCCGCACTTGGACTGGACCCGGGGGCTCGGGGAGAGGTGGGTGCGGATCCACGGGGTGGGCTCCGGAGGGCACACGGGCGTGTTCTCCTTCCCCGTCTCTGTGGTGGGCCACTGGATGGTCCAGTCCTGCTTGGAAAGGTTGCCTCCTGCGTTGGAACAAAGGCGCAGAGAGACAGCGGGTAAGTCATGAGAAAGTTGCGCCCTGTGCCCATTACATCCTAGGCATGTTCTATCATATGCATGGTATATCGCATCCGCATGACATCCTGAGCACGTCTCCATAAATCCAGCCACGCCCGCTTAGCGCCTCCAACAAGGAATGAAATCCCTTTGTTGACCCTGTTCCATTCAACGGCCTGGCCAGGGAACCCACAGCCCAAATGCCCAGAAAAGCAAAGAAGTTAATTCTTGCCTTTTGAGCCTCCAACGATCCCAGTTCCAGCAGTTTCAAAGTGCTTTAAAGGATTTTCAAGAATAACTTTTCTCTTACATAGCAACTTTAATACCTCACCTCCACGTGAGATACAAAAATTCCAAGGGACTCAAGTTCGCCCTTGGGCCCTCCCTGACCACGTCTGTGGCCACTGCTTACATCTTCCGGATCTGCGCCACCATGCGCTCCATTCACCCAACAAACATTTTCTGAATGTTGGCAATGTGCCAAGCCCTGTGCTTGGGAGAGACACAACAGCACAGACAAGACCCTGGTCCCCGGACTCGCATTCTGCCACAGCAGAGGCTTGACAGACCAGAGAACATGCTCATTGAAGGATTTCAGGTGGTTATTAGCGCTGGTTATTAGTGACCACAGACCCCCAGGCCTGTGGGCCAAGGTGCAGTGTGGATTTTATGCCAGGTTCAATGGGAAGCCATTGAGGGTTTTGAGGCAGTGGAGACCCCTGATCTGACGTTCATTTCTGGAAGATCATTCAGGCTGCTGCTCGAAGAGTTGCGCTCAATTTAAGGGTATCACAGGGATGATGCAAGAGGTGATGGCGGCTCTGACTTTGGAGGTGGCAGCAGATGGAAGGAAGCCAGCCAGCTGTCAATGCAAAAAGAGCTGGCAGGACCCAGAGGAAGGTAACCGTGTGTGCACTCCCACCGTGAGTCAAGGGAGGAGATTTGGGGCAGAAAGAAATTCCAAGTCGTAGCTGACTAGCAATGACAATAATAATTACGATAACGACCATAACGAGAGCTAATTTATAGAGCATTTGACGGTTTACAAAGTGCTTTCATGAGCACTGACTCACTGTCCCATTTTTAATTAAAACAACTCATTTTGTTATTACGCATTCATTACGGAAAAATTAGAAAACTCAGATAAGGAAAAAGGCAATACTGTTCTACAGCCTGGACATCATCCCTATTAATGTTTGGCTGTGGAGCCTTCTAGATGGTTTTCTGTGCATTTTGGGGGGATTTTTTAGGAAAAAAATAATACCATGAAGACCTTATTTAATGGTTCATCATTTGCTTTCTTTACTTGTCATATTGGGACTGTTTTATGTCTTAATTTTCGTAATCTGAACAAAGGGCTATTTTGATCTTCATTTTGTAGATAAGGAAACTAATGCAGAGACGAAGATGTGCCCAAGGTCACAAGAGATGGTAACTGGGATTCAAAGCCTTAGCCACCTTGACAACCAGGGCACGCGACGTCCGTGGCAGAGAGCTGGGGCTTGCGTTTGCCCAAGACCACAGACCATCACAGATTAATCAAATGGGAACACAATAGCAGCTACAGCAAGCAAGGACTCATTCGCGCAAAAGCCCCGCTTTTCCCTCCTCTCGGACTTGCCAGAACATTCTACCAAAGTTGCCATCATTATGATATCTATGTACACATGAGCCCAGTGAGGAGGAGAGTTGGCGCTGGAGTAAAATGCCTTGGCTCCAAATCTGCCTCGCCCCTTACTGACTGTGTGACCTTGGGCACTCACCTAACCTCTCTGAGTCTTGCTTTATCACCTACCTCGGGGATACTGTGAGGATCAAATGCGATCACACAAGTAATGTTCTCAGCACAGCTCCTAGCACACAGTAGGCACTTCATAAATGTTAGCTACTCTTATCACAATTTTCAGTGCTACGGTAATGTGTCAGTATCTCCTACTTAAAGAGCGGGTACTGGTTCTGCAAGCTTCACGATCATCACCCTTTATACAGCAAGGAAGCTGACGTTTAGCTGAAGCCAAAGAACTCCGAGAGCTGGGGACAGAACAGAGAATCAAGCCAACGTCAGTTTCTCCGTCAGCCAGACAGCTCTGGATTGATGCATTTGCTTAGGGGTACAACTCATTGTCAGATTAACGTAAGGAAAACATGTTTAAGAAAGAACATCTATTTTGCTAAGCTGTCTTAATCATATACTGCACCACAAAGCAGTACTTATAGGCCTTTGTCACTATAAGCTGTTGCCCACCCTGAGGGAGATGGAAAGAATACAGGATTGAGAATCAGAGGAACCTGACTCAGAATTGTGGTTCTACCACCGATCAGCTCTGTGACCTTGGGGGTGAGGACCAGGGCAGGGCTGTGGCCATGGACATGAACAGAGGTGGACTGGTTGGATATAAGAGGAGAAAGAAGAAAAAGTAGCTAACGTTTATTGAGAATTTACATGTAAAAAAGTATACACCCACACAACCATCTGACGAAGCAGGCAAAAATTGCTCTATTTTATGGACGAGGAAACTGAGGCACAGAGAGGTCCGATGGCTTGCTCAAGGCCACACTGCCAGGACATCTGGGATTTGGGTCCACACTGTACCCTTAACCAGGACACCAAGCCCAGGCTGGCGTCCTGGTTGCCAGCCTGGGCCACACGCGGCAGCAGGAAATGCAGGAGAAGGAAACTGAGCACAGAGGACGTGGCAAGTTCAGGGTGAGACGTGGGCTGAGCCCGAGGTTCCTGCAGGACACCCAGGAGGAGATGCCCGGGATGCAGCTGAACTTCCCCTTCTCCCATCTCCCCAGGAATCCTGGACCATGCCTCAGGGAGAAGTTAGTTTTCTAGCCTGAGAGGATGGATCGTGACATTCTAAAATCTCCTGAGCCCATCAGAGACAGTGTCAGGCTCACCTTAGATGTTTACCTTCTTTTCTTTTTACAAATACAGGACTATTTAATCACATTCCCCTTTGTCTCCTGTCTGGTCCCTGAATCTCTAGAATAAACATCCCCTGACCCTGAATCACATGCAGGTGAGGAAGGGGAGGTCACGAGATGCCACCCACTGCCTGATTCCCTCTGAAGGTAGAGAGACACCTCTGCGTTTGGAAGACTTTCTTTCTGAACCGAAAGGACAAGAATTAATTCTCCCAAATAAACACCAAGCAAGGAAGTAGAAGTTTTTATGATACAGAGGATGCCCCTACCTTTATAAGATGACACTGAGACATTAATTTGTCCCTTTTGCCACTGTGACTCAGTTTCTTCATCTGTAAACTGGGGGTAACAAGAGCACTTTCCCCTAGGGTTGCCCTGAGGATTAAATAAGACCACGCAGGTAGAGCATTTAGCTTAATCTCTAGCAGTGTTATATAAATGTCCATCTAAAACGGGGGTAAAACCATCTATTTCACACAGGCCACCGAGGATTAAATAAGATAAGCATATCAACCGCCTTGCGTTGTGTTTGACACAGAGCCGGCACTCTAAAATCACCCCGTCCTCATCCCTTGTCTTGCCAGGTGCTATCTCCTACGGAAAGCAAGCCCACAGAATCAAAACCAACTGAGATTTTTTTTTTTTTTTCTGAGACAGAGTCTCGCTCCGTCGCCCAGGATTGAGTGTCATTGCATCATCCTAGCTCACAGCAACCTCAAACTCCTGGGCTCAAGCGATCCTCCTGCCTCAGCCTCCCGAGTAGCTGGGACCACAGGCACACGCCACCATGCCCGGCTAATTTTTTATATATATATTTTTAGTTGTCTGGATCATTTCTTTCTATTTTTTTAGTAGAGATGGGGGTCTCGCTCTTACTCAGGCTGGTCTCGAACTCCTGAGCTCAAATGATCCTCCCGCCTTGGCCTCCCGGAGTGCTAGAAGTACAGGTGTGAGCCACCACGCCCAGCCCCAGCTGAGATTTTATTGTGGGTTGAACTGTATCCCCCAAAAAGATGTCAAGGTCCTAACTCCCAATACCTTATTTGCAAATAAAATCTTTGCAGATGTAAGCAAGTTGAGTTAATACTGGATTAGGATGCAGCCTAAACCCAATGACTTGTGTCCTTAGAAGAGAAGAGGACACACCCTGGAGAACCTCACGCGAGGACGGAGGCAGAGACTGGAGTGAGGCAGCTACAAGCCCAGGATCGCCCACAACCCCCAGCAGCTGGGGGCGAGACATGGAACAGAATCTCCCCCGGAGACTTCGGAGGGAGCGTGGCCAGACTCCAAGCCCCCACGGCTGGGGGAAAATACATTTCTGTTGTTTTAAGCCTCCTAGTTTGTGGCGGCGATGCTACAACAGTCCCAGACAACTTGTATAGCCCTCGACCGGGAGTCGACACATTTGCTGAGCACTGACTGGGGAGTCAGCCCACAGAAGGATGCACATGGAGAGCACCTGGACTCAGAATTAGGGGATTTGGTGCTTCTCTTACCTGCCCTGGAAGGTAGATGTTATTGATCCATTTCACCAACAAGGTTTGGGTAAGTGGGTGAAGTCCCACCATGGGTAGTAACCTACACCCACACTGTACCGCTTAATTACACAGCATCCTACAGCCGAGCTGGACCCCACCCCGACCCCATAGCCTACAGCTCCTCCAAAGACAGACAGACAGACACACACACACACACACACACACACACACACACACACTCGATTCTGCTGGGTTCAAGGCAGTACTGAGTTGCCCTTACGTTTTCTTTCCTTCCTTCAAGCTTTTTCAAAGTCTGAGAGATAAAAGAAAGGAAGAAACGCCTTACCCCCCTGCCGAATTCCCTCCCCCACGTACGTCTCTTCCTCTCCACCCCTACACTTCAAAACCAGAAGTTTCGGGCTGAAGAAGCGAAAAGGCCTCATTTCATTACCCAAATTATCAGCTGCTAAATTGATAGGCATGCGACGTCCCTCCGCCGCACCTGCAGGAGGGTTTCGCGGACGGGTTGTATCATATCAGCTCTTCCCCTCTCTCTTTTGATCGTCTCTGTAATAAAGTCTGAGGGGAATAGGTAATTTATCATTTTAAATAGGAAAGGTGTGGTAGCAAGGGGCCCCGGGGTTATTAATCGTCGCCCTTTGCCATCTTGTCATCCGTTTCTGGAAAATCATTTTATTTCAAACCTTGAAATGGGTGGGGAGAAGGGAAGAGGTTTTAAGAACTGAAAGGTCTGAGGATTGATTAAAGGCATTTCAAGGTGTAAAGGGTTTTTCTTTTGACGTTCTCTGATAAGGGACTCCGAGAAATAAAAGCCATTCTCGAGGGAGAAAATGATTTCAGAAAGTCTAGGCAAGGGTCTAACTTCTTTGTCCCTTCCCATTAAAATTTCATAAACAGGCAAACGTGTGGCTTAGAATCTGTCTGGATTTTGGAGCCAGCATGAGACCATACCCAGTATATTCTTTAGCCCTTCAGAGGCGGGAGTGACAGAGAACCTCCCATTGCAGGATCACCCCTGCTTGTAACTTTTGTGAATATTTTAATGTACTTGTTCGTTTAATCCTCAAAACTTTCTGGCAAGAAGCAGCACTTTCAGAAGCTGGCTGAAAATATTAGACTGAAGTCATTGGTAGAACAAAACAAATGATTTTTAATTTAATCCTCATAACTTTCTGGCAAGAGATGGAACTTTTAGACACTGGTTGAAAATATTTGCAGTTCTGGGTAAAGCAAAGAATGTAACAATAACAATTATTATTAATACTAATAATAGTTACTGTTTATGGGGCACTTTCTATGTGCCAGATACTATTCTAAGAATTTCACATGTGTCACTTCACGGTACATGAAGACCCCGTGAAGAAAATTCAGCTACTGTCTCCAACTCCCAGTGGTAGAAGCGGAGGATTATGAGGGATTGAGTTGCTCTGGGTCACGAAGCCAGGAAGCGGTGGATCCGGGTTTCCATTCCAGGTCTGTGCCATCTATGGAGGCTTCCTGTAGGGCCTCCCAACTCCCCCAGGTAATGACAGAGCAGATCAGGAAGCCCTTGAGACGCTGAGCCCTTTTACACAGACCTGCGGATCAGCACCTGCGGGCAACTCCTTCTGACTTTCCAAAAGTCAAACATAATGCTCATTTTAGCCACAATCCCAGAAAGAATGAAACCTGAAATCCAGGCAGAGTTTTTGAATTTCTACTTTGTAATACTTGCAAAAAAAAAAAGTGAATAAGGACAAATGAAAAACATAACAGTTGCCAAAGCAATTCAACATTGGCAAGAATCTTCATCTAAGACCTCATTAACGAGCTTGGCATCCAGCCAAACCATGGGTCCCACTGGGCACTGGTCCCGCCCCAGGACGTCCCCAAATAAAACCAAACAAATGCACTGATCCCAGTCTGTGCAGGTCGTCTGGGAGATGGGACAGGGCACGGAGCGTGGGCTCTGACCCAGTAATGTCACCCAGGTCCTGCACCGTGACATTTGTGATTTTATCACCCACCAGGAGATCTGGCAAGATTAACCTTCAGTCGCTAATGTTGGGGTAGCTTTTCTGTTTTAACAAAGCTCTTTTTTAAAATTTATCGAGGTGAAATTCACATTAATCATTTCAAAGTGTAGATTCGGTGGCATTTAGTACATTCACATGCTATGTAACGACCGCCTCTCTCTAGTTCCAAAACATTTTCATCGTGCCCAAAAGAAAACACCGTAACATTAGCAATCATTCCCCTTTCCCCTCCTCCCCCTGGCAACCACTACTCTGCTTTCTGTCTCTATGGATGTACCCATTCTGGATCTTTCATACAAACGGAATCCTGCAATACATGGTCTTTTTCTTTGTACAATGTTTCTTTCATTTTGCGTAATGTTTTCAAGCTTCGTCCAAGTGTAGCATGTACCAGCGCTTCATTCTGTTTTATGGCCGAATGATATGTATGTGCTACATTTTGTTTATCTATTCATCAGCTGATGGACGTGTAGGCTGTTTCTAGCTTCGAGCAATTGTGCATAGTGCTGCTGTGAACATTTGTACACAGGTATTTGTTTGAACATCTGTTTTCCATTCTTTGGGGTCTATACTAGGAGCGGAATTGCTGGGTCACATGGTGACTCTATGTTTAACCTTCTGAGAAACCACCAGGCTATTTTCCACATTGTAACATTTTACGTTCCCACCAACAATGTGTAAGGGTTCCGATTTCTCCACATCCTCACCAACGCCTGTTATTTTTAGTTGTTTATTATGAGTATCATCATCATCATCACCATCCTAGTGAGTATTTAACAAAGTACTTTTCCTAACGGCCAGAGTTACCATTCATAGAGCACTTACTGTGGGCCAGGCTTTTGTACCATCTCTTGACATCCTCATTACTTAGTTCATTTAATTCTCACAATGAGCTTGTGATTTTGGTGGAAAGTGAAGCTCTGAAAAGAGCCAGGTCACTTGCCCAAGGCCAAGACTCAAAGAAAGATTCAAGCCCGGGCAGTCTGCCTGCAGAGCATGCTCTCTTGGTTGCTACCAAACAAACCACACATGGGAATTCATCCTCAGGGTTACACAGAGCGGTGTGGACTATAAGACCCATTGTTCAGATGGAGAGACTGAGCCACTGAGAGGAGTGGGAACTTTCCCAAGGTCCGCCCACCAAGGAGGTTTCAGGACCATCCAACTACAAACCCCATATTCTTTCCCCTCCACCATATACATATTACTTTATAATATTTAGTAGTTTAATTGTCAAGTATAATTAAAATTGGGACTAGGCTGCTTACAATGGAATGAAGAGAGCAATGACCATCATGCACTGGACATTTTAAAGTGAACAAAAGCCCTTCCTGGTGAAGACCACGGTTAGAATCAACATCAGGAATATTGCAACAAAACACGACCCAGGGAACCTTGTAGTTAGGGTGTTTGCTACAAGCCACGCAAGAGCTAACTGCAGCCCAGACTCACGTGGGTCCAGACTTGGGGGGTCAATGCTACAGGAAACGCTCAGGACACCATCCCTCAACAGCCACTTGGAGCACATCTGCATGGCAGGGTAACGATGGATACTGGAAACCCCGGGCCCTCTGGAATGATGGTTCTGAACCCGGATTACCACCAGAGGGCATCACACCGCAGCTCCTCTGAACAGCCTGATTTGGACATCAGGGCAGAGCAGAAGGCACAGTGCCCTGGACGTCAGGACTCCTGGGTTCCACCGCGGCCTGGACACAGCACTGAGGACCTCATTCTCTGCTCACCATCTCTACCCCGGCCACTCTCTCTCTCCTCCTCCTCCAGGGTCATTTCCTCGTACCCCTCCCCACTCGGTGGAATTATTCTGTCCTACAGTCAACCCTCATTGTTCACGGTAGCTGTGTTCCATGAAGTTGCTGCAAATACTAAACCATTGCTCCTAGGAGAGATGACAGGGTTAGGTTCCTGCGAGTCTCTGGTCACAATATTTTCACCCACCAATCCATAGGTAATCTTGTTTTATGTGCGTTTCTGTTTTAAGACACCTTATTTAGCATACATTGTCGATTCACTAACATTGAATTCATGGCCCACAGCCTAGAACTCACATCTGAACAAAGAATATTTGTAACTGCAGAAAGAGTCCAATCAGGCTTAACTCTAACTTAGCGTAATAAACTGCTAAGTTGTTTTTCAGTTGCCATGGTACTCTCCCAGGCTGAAGGTCACATAACCTGAGCATGTCCCGATGAACCAAGCGTGCAGCCTCGTGTGGCACCCATGTGTTCAGATCGAGGAGAGGGGACCGAATGAAGCAGTGAACACCACATGGCAAGATCCGGGACCCAGTCAGATCACGCCTCCTAAAACCCGCCCTAACCCCGAGCTTGGGGACACAGATTTGACCCTGACTCCTGTCTCTTTGCACGGCTGCCTGTCTCAGCGTTTAGCTTTCCATTGCACATGGGCAAATGGACCCAGTTCAGTCTGGTGACCTACCACACACACGTGTTTCCTCCATAAGGCACATCGCAGCCTTCTTGCTCTTAGGAACGCCAGACAGCATTTCAGCACTACGCTTGGGGGGGCCATTTTAAACAGCAAAATCACCAACAAAAAAGCATAAAAAATGTGAAAACCATGACACTCAGTGTAAGACCACAAAAAGGACACTTGGCGTACATCGTGAGATCTGAAACGAGAAGGCAGAGTGTTGCCTCGTTCGACGTCAGCTGGGAACGTGTGCGTCACGTGACCAAATCTTTTACCGCTCTGCACGTGCAAGTACTGATTTTGGGGTTACAAAGAAATTTTGGTGAGTAGGTGAATTTATAAATTATACAGAATCCATGAACAGTGAGGATTGTCTCAATTTACCCATTTGTTTATGGTCTATCTTCCCTGCTGGAATACAAGCTCTGAGAAGGCCGGAGGCCTGGACTAACTTTCTCACCACTCTATTGCCCAGTGCCCAGCGCAGGGCCTTGCAATACATAAATACAAACTTTTTGTCTCAACGCATAAACTGTATGTTCCTTCAATAAGTATTTGTTGAATGAATCAATTCTTGAACACTCATACATTAAAGCTGCCATGATGGATCATATCATGTGTACGACACATCTTGAATTAGAGCAAGAAATTAGGTGTGACAGGCCTCACTATAGTCAAAATTCCCTTCATGCCCAGGGCTACCCTGGATGGATAAAGTCTGGCCTGGTGACCAGAGGAAGGTGATAGAAAATTGTCCTCATCTTGGTTCCGTCCCATTGGTCCCCAACCAGCCGCCATAGAAGGACAGGCTCCCCACAGACCTCTGAGGGAAGGAGAATTAGGTAAGAAGCTAGCCAAGAAGCCACAGATGACACAGTCCACACTGGAAGAAGCCACATTAGAGAAGGTGACCTCTGAGACTCTTCTAATTCCAGAACTCTCTGTTGCCCTACCACTCTGCCTCCTTGAGTGACAGGCGTTATATTAGTTTTATAACCTCTTGTGTTGGCAAATTCAAGAAAGCTGAAAGTAGCATTAGATGACCTTATGTGCTGCGAGTCACCCTGTTTTTATCTCCAGACAACTGACTTGGGGAGCAGGTTTTCCAAATCCCTTTGTCTTTCCCCTCGCTGTGCGGATTCAGCCAGGCCAGCACTTGCCCTGGCTTCTCTCCAAATTTCCCTCTACAATGACAGCGTTTATGAAGCCTCCAGAGCCTGGTGTGGCAGGAGGTAAATATGTTCAGGCTATCCACATAATCTTGACCTGGAGGAGAAATGTGGACACGTCCAGGAGCGAGGTGTTGGGTAAACTTTTATTAACCTTTTTAACTCCTCTTAACTCAGGCAGACACCTCCATGGGCACCGGGGGGCTTTTCCAAGGCATCTAGGTTTAATATATGCCCACATAACTTCTTGCCACAGGACGCAGAACCCAGCAGGGCCAGTGAGCTGGGTTTGAATGCCAGCTCCACCGCTTAACTAGCTGTGTGACCTGGAACAAATTGCTTAACCTTGCTGAACTTCAGTTTGCACATCTGAAAACAGAATAATAAAAGTACCCACTTCTTAGGGTCGTTTAGAGAAGTAATGAAAATAAAGCACCTAGCAAACAGTCTGCCCGCTGTCTTTGCTACTGCTGTTGCTAAGTTAATTAGCAGTAATTCTGTTCCCCTCTGGAGGCAGAACTGGGACAAGTATCTTTTGATTAGACACCTACTTATGTATAAGGCACTTCGATCTGAAGACGGTTTCTTCATCCATACACAACTCACACGCTACTCACTAGATTATGGAAATTTAGCCTGAAAAAAGTAATACAACTGATTCATAATTTTTATATTGATTACTTAGATGTTGAAATGGCAATATTTTGGAAATATTCAGTTAAATTAAATATACTATAAAAATGAATGTCATTCTTCAAAAGGTTAAACACAGAATCACCAATTAGCAATTCTACTCCTAGGTATGTATCCGAAAGGATTGAAAGCCAGCAACTAAGATACTCAAAACACCAATGTTCATAACAGCATTATTCACAATAGGCAAAAGGTGGAAGCAATCCGTGTCCATTGATGGATAAATGGATAAACACAATGTGATACATCCATACGATGGGTTATTATGCAACCTTAAAAAGAAAGGAAACTGATACATGCTACAATATGAATGAAACTTGGATATATCTAAGTGAAATACGTCTGACACAAAAGGACAAATATCGTAGATTTCCACTTACATAAGGCATCTAGACTAGGCAAATTTACAAAGACAGAAAAATGGAGATTACCAGGGGCTGAGATGACTTAACGGGTATAGAGTTTCTGTTTGAAATGATAAGGAAGTTCTGAAGATGGGCGGTGGAGGTGATTACACAGCCCTGTGAATGTATTTGATGCCACAGAATTTGCACACTTAAAAATGGTTTCAGTGGTAAATTTTGTTATGTATATTTTGCTACAATAAAACAAATTAATGTCAGCTCATTTTTGAATGTTTTCTAACATAACCACTAGAAAATTTAAAACGACATACATGATTCTCGTGGTCTTTCTCTTGGACATAAAATGTCTAGCACTGATCTAGAAGAGACAGGCGCTAAACAAGGAGTCAAACTTAATTATTTGGTTAATAATGTAACAGAGGTTTGTGGCAATTTAGCTGAGAGCTGAGGACTGGGGAGAGGCTTCCTTAAGGACCGATACTGGAGCCGGGGTCTGGGGGACGGGTGGTGGTTAATTAGGCAAGGAAGGAGGGACAGGTGTCCCAGCTGGAACCAGCCTGTCCAAAGCTGTGATCCACTGGCAGAAACAGGAGGGGCCAGCGAAGGTAGAGGGCAGACAGTGGGGTGGCAGCGGGAGGGAGGCAGGGGAGAGAGGGGCAGGTCCCTACCTGCAGGCCAAGGTAGGGAGTAGAGGATTTACCCAGAGGACAGGGACGTCTGCAATCTCATGGCACAAATGAACACCCCTCACGAACTGAACCCACTGCATTTGCGTTGTGAACTTACTTGTCCCTATCTTCAATTATTAGCCCATGAACTCCCACAGGTCAGGGACAATGTCTTGGCACTTTCCATCTCCTGATACCATCTCAGCCCCGGCACAAAGTTGGCACCAATAAATATTTCACTAGCTTGACCCGAAGGAGGCCAACACAAGCGGGTCCCCCTAGCAGCTAACTCTCCCTAGCAGCCAGCCCGCCTCGGATCCCAAACATCACGTTGATGATGCTTCCAAAGGCTGTTTCTGCAAGGAGATGCTGCAGAGCCCAGAGATAAAGAACAAATGCAAAACCAAAAACATCCCTCCAGGTCTAAACAATCATGAAACCTTTTAAACCGATAAAAATCATAGACTGAGGTGGAATTAAGCGTGTTGAGATATTAGCAATGCATATGTTCACGCTTAACATGGTTCCGTCCCTAGTTACTAACCCTGCAGGGCAGTCTGATGCTGGGAGATAAGGCACCAACACAAATTTTTCAATTGATTATTCATTGCACAAATCTTTATTGAGCACTTAATATGGAGCAAGTACTTTTGAGACGAAAGAAACCTTGGTCAGCTTCTGGCCGGTGACATCTGGGTCATAACTCCTCTCTCGTATCTGGAATAATTCCTCTCACATTGCAGTTAGAACTCCAGGATATCTTCTTCTCAAGGGTTAATAAGAAAACTAACATTTTTAAAGTACCTACTAGGTGCCAAGAGCTGTACTGGACATCTTGCCTGTACCATTTCGCTTTCATTCTCTCAGCAACACTGTGAGGTCAACACGATTCCTTACAAGGTACAGATGAGATTCTGGACGTCTGAGTTTTACTTGATCTGAGCTATGCAGCTCCTGAGTGAAAAAGCCAAAATTTGAACCCAGAGTTCCTCCTTATTCCTCTCGTGGCGGAGGTCGATGAGGGAGAAGAGAGAGGTTGATTGAGCAAGGAAAGGAAGAAAACTGGGAAAGGGTGCGGGGTGAGAATGGGATCGGGACATCTAATCCCCCTGCAGTGACATCCTGCATGAGGGAGGAGGAGGTAAAGTTAATAATGGCAAAGAAATGCTAATGAAATTCTGAGAGAGAAACGACAAAGTAAAATCCATTGTGTCTAAGGATAAAATGCTTTCGCAAATGACTGAACTCAGTAAATACTTACTGCTCCCTACCGAACGCCGTTCTCTGTGCTGTTGGCATTCAGTGTTCAAGGAAAACATAACGACAATGACTGCAGTTACCCTTTATTGAAAGTTTACTGTGTGCCCCGCACTACTCTGAATACCACACTTGTATTACCTAATTCAGTCCTTACAATGGCACTGCAAGGTAGGTACTGAGATTGTCCCCACTTTACGGATGAAGGACAAGTAAGGATGTAGTTCCTGACCCCAAGGGGAACAGGGGCACCCAGAGAGCAGCGTCACCATCACGTAGATGCATTAAGCAAGACACCAAGGAGTGTGACAATGGCAGTGGGGTGAGGACTTAGATCCTGACTTCACCACTCAGAACCTCTGTTTCCTCATCTGTAACATGGGGGATAGTATCAGCCACCTCACAGGATTGTTCTGAGGATCTCGTGAGTTAACATTTCTAAAATATCCATCCCAGTTTTGGTTCTGGCCATGATGGAGTAAGCCCACTGAAACCTATCTTTCCCGTTGATTTTTCCAAAAATTCTGGTAAAAATGCAAAAGGCAACCATCTGAGGATTCCAACAAGTTGGAGGAGGGGATTTCTAATTCTGTGTGTAAAGTGCTACACATGCTCAGAACAAACCCAAGGAAGCATAGCAAAGGCTTTGAGAACTCAGCTGGCATTGGATCACCACCCACAGAAGGCAAGATAGAACACACAGCCTAATCTAACCTTGCTTAAGAAAAGCAAAACAAACAAAAATCAATATTCTTCAGAAGGAAACCTAGAGTGCCACGAAAATATTCAAAATGTCCAGAAGATACTCCAAAATTACATAATATACCAAAGACCAGGAAAATCTGTCCAATTTTCAAGGGCAAAAACAATCGACAAATGCCAACACTGAAATGAGCCAGATTTTAGAATTACCAAAGACTTTAAAGTAGGCATTATAACCATGCTCCATAAGATAAAGGTAACCACTCTTGAAGTGAAAAGATAGTAATTTGCATAGAGAAATAAAAGTTATTTAAAAAGAATCAAATGAAAATTTTAGAATTGAAAAATACAGTATCTAAAATACAATGAAACATTTTTAATTCATTGGATGAGCTCAATATCAAAATGAAAATGACAAAGGAAAGAGTCAGTGAATGAAATTAGAGCAATAGAAATTAATAAATCAAAAGAACAGAAAAAAAAATTTGGGAAAAAAAGAATAAAACCCCAATGACATTTTAGAGAATATCAAAAGATTTAACATTCATGTCATTGGTGCAAGAAAAAAAACTATTTAAAGATATAATGGTTGAAATTTTCCCAAATTTGGTGAAAAACATAAATTTACAGGTTGAAAAAGATCAGCAAATCCCAAACAGGATAAACTCAAAGAGAACCATGCCTAGACACATCATAATCAAACTGTTGAAAATCAAAGGTAAAGAAATAATCTTGAAAGCAGTCATTAAAGAAACTAAAATAATGCATTACAAATAAAGGGTCAACAACTTGAATGACTGCTTATCAGAAATTATGAAAGCCAAAAGTTAGTAGAACAACATCTTTAAAGACATTTTCAAATAAAGCAAGCTGAGAATTCAATACCAGCAAACCTGCTCTAAAAGAAAAGCTAGAAGAAATTTTTCAGGTTGAAGAGAAATAATATAAGAGGAAAACCTAGAACTTCAGGAATGAAGAAAGAGGAAAAGAAATGATAAATATCTGGAAAGTGATAATAGACTTTTTCTTTCTAAAGTTCTTTAAAACATGTAAGATTGGTGAATGGGAAAATTTTAACATTCTAGAAGGATCATTTTGCTGTCTATTAATGTAATACATATGACAACTATAACAAAAAGACAGTGAAAACTCAGACTAAAGTAGACTCTTAATAAATGAGAACATTGTATTTTCTCTCGTATATCTGATATTTAAGACAGGCAATGGCTCGTGACTCATTCTTCCATAAAGAGAGGATTTTTCCAACCACACAAGAACTTTCAAGGACTTTCAGGGGGTCCTTCCCTCAACAACAGTGTCTACACCTTTATACTAAGCACAATATGAAGACCTCGTCCCTGTCCCCTGGCTGCTTATAATCTAAGGCTGATTATACGGATACAAATAATCAACTGGAATTAAGAAACCAAAAGAGATGGGTTGTAATTATGCACATCAGCTCTCGGCTCTAACATCGAGCGTCCTTCCCTGACCTTATCTGAATCGGTCCCCCCACCCCACTGCCCCGCCACTTAGCACAAAATGTGTA
>RJWJ010033034.1:0-18167 GCA_004363605.1 Indri indri
AAAGAAATTATATAGGACAGCCATGATTTAACCTAAATATTTTATACATAAAATCATTTTCTTGTCTACTGTCAGAAAGCTGTTATCACCTACAAAGGGTTGACTTAGTTGGCTACAGAGTTTTTGAAATACTTGCAAAAACCATTAGAAAAAGACACATTCACACAGGATGTGGTCAGAGTAAAAGATCAAAATAACTACCTAGGTGTAACTTGCAATTTTCAACTGTAAACCTTTTTTTAAATTATGGATTTTAAAACAACTATCTTTTATGCTAATGGAAGTTTTTTAAATGTTAACATTCAACCTACATATAACCCAAATAAAACAACTGGCACTATTAAGTTCTTGAAATGTCACAGATACCTTCAAAAAGCGATAATGCAGTAAAGTTAGTTTTACCTTGATACATAGCTTGTGCTCCAGTCCAAGCAAAAAGGCTTGCTATAGCATTAGCTCTAAAAACAACTTCTATTTGATCAGCACGGTTTTGCTTCAAAAGCCTTTCCCTTTTTAAAAAGTGAGGTAACAGATGAAATTGGGTGTGGCCATAACAGCGTGGATCTGCTGTTTTAGAGCCTGAAGAGGAAAATAAAAACATTTCAGATAAAATATACATGAAGAACATCTGCAGCACATGTTTTAATATTTGTTTCAAACCCATCTTTCTACTCCATACATCACGTGTTCAGTACTCAAAATACATAAATGGGAATATTAGTTTACTTATTTTATTGATTATAATTAAGTTAAATTTCACATGAAAGCAAAATTTCTCCATCTGCTAGCCATCATAAAGCCCACACCATGACACAGAATAAGTCTAAAGAATATTTGTAAAAGTTTTATAAAATCCTGTATTTCAATTTTTTGAAATTCTTTAGCTTTGTTAGTCTCCTTGTCATATTCAGAGGATACCAACGCTTCGTGACTTTAAAAACTTCCTTTATTATTTAATGTAATGATTACATACGTCATGATTTTTTTAAAAAATGATTTTTTTATTGCATTTCTAAGTAAAGAAAATAGCAATATTTCAGGAAATGCTGACATACTTGAATTTAGTGGTAAAGTCTTTTCAACAAAAAGTTTCCCAAAGGTCACTCCCTAAGACCATACTGACTGAGAAGGGGCTGATTTTCAGAGGTCTGGAGGACTAGTACACAGCCTTCTTAAAAATATTATTCAAGTTAGCTAGCAATTAAGAAAGAAAGAAAAAGCAGGTAAAGAATAAGCTACATGAGGGCAGACATCGGGTCTTGTTAATTTGTGAATTCCTGACGGCTATCACTATGTGTGGCACAAACACTTTTTTTTATTGATACTTCAGTTTTTTCCTAAACATTTTTACTTTTGAAAAACTACAAATTACTTTTTCTATATATCAACAAAGCCTACTGGTATAACTATTTTTTAAATTTAAATACTACTATTTCAATAGAAGTAAAATTTCAAATGGTAAGCTGAAAGAGTATTTTCTTTCCAAGCATATTGCCTGTGGACTGTCCGAACCTTAGTTAATGCTCCAAAATTGTGTAAGACCCTCTGAACATATTTATGGCATGACACGTCAAAAGAGAAACTTACCAATAAATATGCTGTTTTCATATTGCCGTTTGAATAATGGAAGTTTGTCTGGTTTACATTTCATAACAGGGATTTCTATAGGAACAGAATAATCCAATGGCACAAACTTAAAGAAAAAGAATAGACATACTGAATTCACAGCAACATTAGTATGTATTTTACTCATACTCTTATTATATTTAAAAATCTTAAAATGAGGTGCTTGCTACAAAATGATTTCATAATACTAACATCTAATGATGGGCCGAATCCAGCCAGCCACCAATTTTTACAAATAACGTTTTACTGGAACACAGCCATACACATTCATTTACATACTGTGTATGGCTGCTTTTACACCGTAAGAGCAGAAGTGAATAGTTGCAATGGAGACTTACGGCCTGCACAGCCTAAAATATTAACTATTCTCAGAACTTTACAGAAAAAATGTGACAAATCCTGACATGGAAGCATTGAACGATACTGAAAATATACTTGTTTTTCTCCCAAACAACTAAATATATGTAAAATGACCCAGCTCATAACTGTAAAAATCCCTTGATTTATGACTAGCTAGTGTAGTCACTATAAGTCATAATAATTATAAACTATTACCAGCACTTTTATATTAAGAGAAAGAAAAAGATCTGTACAGTCCTACAAAATGATTGCTTAACGTGTCACTCTTAAAATAATTCTTTGACCTTTGTGGAATACACCATAAGCAGATTAAAAAGCTAAACGATTTCCAGATGAGAAGTCTTCAAAGGAAACTTAAAAGACAAAAGACCCATCCCAAACATTTTATTCTACTAAATCTGTTACCTAATCTGCCTATGACATTTCCTACATAAGATGTCAATAGATACACATGCAATAAATCCTTACCTCTGGCAGTTGCTTGGATATTCGGATCTGGTTGTGTGGTTTATCATTTATTTGGTATCGCACAGCATCCACTCGACCTTTTCTATGACCACGGGGAATAATTTCTTCACCACACAACCAGTAAAAGTTAACTGGGCGTTTACAATCTACCAAAAGATATTCAAAATGTTCTCATCTGATCATTTAAATAAATTTTGTTATGATTAGAACACTAAGGAATACTAACTTTCAAACAGACAACTTAAGAATGTGTGTAATTTAAAAACATATAAAAATTACTGATATAAGATAATCTGGGTTATGAGATAATTTAACTTTATTATGACTTAAATATAACACTCTAACATTTATTATCTACTTGTGCCATCATTATGCCGAACACTGTAACCAAAGAGGTTTCTCAGTTAAAAGTAACGAAAATAAGACTAATGGGAATACCACTCACCTGAAATAAAAATAGTTTTATAGGAGTAAGCTGTTTTATGAATTACCAATTCAATGTTCACAATTACTCTAAAAGGTGCATATAGTTTTCATCATCTCCATTTTATATAAGAGGAGCCTCGGTCTTGACAAAGTTAAGTAAACTTTCCAGGTCACCAATTAGGAGTAGTCAAAGTCCATGATGCTTTCAAGACCACTTCCTTTCCAAACCAAGATGAGAAGTAACATGCACACTACAAGGCTCAGTTGGGCAAACATCTATAGTCATAATAACATTAATTCAATAAACATCAAGACACCTACTGGGAGGTAGATATAAAATGAACATGTCAGAAACACTGCTTTTTCAAATTGTCTATATGTTAGCTATTTTTCTCGTCTGCACTGTACAGTTAAACAGAAGATACTGATTGTTTACTGGGAACTCGGAATAGCTGGGTTTGAAACTAGACCCCAACCCCAGTGTACCAGCTATAGAGTGTTAGACTAGATACATTTAACATTTCTGTGCTTCAGCTTTGTTTTTTGCTTTTTTTTACAAAACAGTGCTACCTACTGTAAACGGTTATTGTAAGGATTAATTAATTGGCACATAAAAATTTAGAAAAGAGCCTGGCACATAATATTGAATAAATGTTAGGTATTTTAGTTAATACAGCATTTAATCTTCATAATTCTACGACGAAGTACTAGTACCGTAATTGTCATCTTGAAAAATGAGAATAAGCTAAAAGAGGTAAATTTACATGTAGCCACTTAGCTCTTAGGTGGAAGAGCCAATAGGCAACTCAGGTCCCACTCTTTAAGCGCCCATTCTCTTAACCACCGCCGCTCTTCCATGTAGCTGGACACCCATAAAGCGGAGTCAAGGACTGGAATCCTGGAGAGCTCAGGCTACCAGTCTAGAGTGGAACAGCTACTTGGTGGCAGCGCAGTCTCCAGATTCCTAATGCAGAGACTGCTACTAAACCAGGCCGTCCCCAGCTAGAAGGGAAGGGACTAGAAAAAAATGGACCAAGCAAAGAAAGACATGAAGAGGAGGCAAATCTGTGGCGACCCAGTACAATCCCCATCTCCCGTCCCCCGTGACAGGTCCGATGCTCACCAAGGGCGGCGGTGGCCAGGGCCGGGTTGTGCGGGCTGAGCAGGCCCAGGAGGGTGACCACCAGCTGATCCAGAAAGGGCGAAGTTATGGCTTCATGCTCCTGGTGGCGGTGCACGCGCCCCTTGCGCCGCAAATAGAAGTGTTCCTGCAGAAGGCAGTCAAAGGCAGCGCCCCGCAGCGCCGCTAGGTCCAGCCCCGGCGCGGGTTCGGGCTCCGCGGGCGGTAGCGGCAGACCGGACAGGAACACGGTCTTGGTGAAGCCCTGGTACCAGCGGTCGGCGTTCAGGGAGAAGGTCTGCGGGTAAACCATGTACTTCAGGAACTGCATCTTGGTGAGGATTCGCAGCTTCTCGTCCACCGACTCCGCCGCGTGCACCGTAGCCTGCCAGCGCTCCACCCGCCGCTGCCGGCCTGCCTTGCTGTCGGCTGTCATGGAGGCCACAATCGGAGGGTACCGCGCGACGGGGGTGGCCGCGACATCTAGGCCGGTCGATTCTGGAGCCGTGGCTGCGGCCTCAGCCGCGGTGTGTAAGGAAAGCCCCGGACCGCGGAGCACAAACCTCCAACACCTGGCCAGCGCCATTTTCGCCCGCGGTTCTGTGCCCAGAGGTCAACTTCAGCAATGGTCCCGGCACTCTTGCAGTAAGGACCAATCGGAAAGCGAAATATTAGCCAGGCTTAGGAGGCCGATTCTCAGTGGACGTTGGGATGTGTTGCGTCATTCATTTCTTAGCCAATCAGATTGCTTCTACAATCGCGGTCTGAGTGTTCTTAGATGAAAGGAGAAATTGTGTACTTGAGGGTTTTCCGCCGGGCTGACCGAGGGGGAGAAGCTGTTGCCTAGGTTGCTTTTAGAACTAACCGTCTTGCCCGTAACCGTTTAGGAACATGCTGCACGGAAACGTCAAGTCCTTGGTTAAATTTACTGGTTTCATTTGTGTATTCCACACCACTGCTTTTCTGTTTTAGATCTAGCGATGGATACTTATTTTTGAAAATAAAGTACTAACATATGTTTCGATATAAATGATTATTTTAAAAATTATTTAAGCATCACTCATATGTGACTCTTTACTACTAATCTTTGGGAAAATAATTTCATATATTTGTCTATGCTAATGTATAGATAATTTGTTTAATGGTATTTATTTTAAAAGGGAGGGAATGTATTGTTACTTGGATTTAACTGAGGAAAAAAGAAAATAAGAGAAATTTAAAACTAAAGAATTCTGTTTAAATTTTGCTCTGCATTAAAACCCATTATTAATTCAGCATGAGTTGTTCCTACTAATCTGTGAGCTCCTTGAAGAAGGGACATCTTTGTTTTAATCTTCAGCAACCAATCAATGCCTGTGCATAATGGATGCTCACTAAATGCCTGCTGAGAAATATGATGGAAATCACTCAAAATCTAAGCTTATTTCAGATAATTTAATTTATTGACTTGCTCTCCTACTATGAGAACTGGAATAATATCGATTTGGATTTATTGTAATAACTCTTGAGGATATTGAAAACCAAACATCTTTTTGCTAAAAGGGACTTACAATTACGTGTACTTTTAAGTTAGAACTGATGGTAAAATTTAACTATGAAATTACAAGTTTATTAAACTGACCTTTAAAAATAAAATATAATGCCTCGATTTCATTAATAATACCTTCTCTGAGAAGTTTCTAGCAGAATCTCAAATATCCTTTTGACCTTAATAATAAAAGAAGGACATAGAAGTCTTACGATCTTTAAATCTATAGTCAGTATTTAAAAGATAAAAGTGGCCGGGTGCAGTGGTCCTAGCACTTTGGGAGGCCAAGACATGTTCCTCTAGTCCCAATTACTTGGGAGGCTGAGGCAGAAGGATCACTTAAGCCCAGGAGTTTGCCTGTGCAGTCAGCTATGATGACATCACTGCACTCTAGCCCAGGCGACCATGTCTCAAAAAGGGGGGGGGGGGTAAAAGTGAGGTGCTCAATATTTCTAAATTGAAGTGACACTTTTTTGTGTATGTAAATAATAAATATGCTTTTAGAGAACGAATCACAGAAATCCTAGGTCAATATCTATAGAAATTTTCATACTATTCCTGCATAGATATTAGGATTAGAAATCAGAGCTAGAGACCAATTAACACTAAAAGACATAATTCTGTCAGTGTCTTTATGCTTTCTTGGTGAGCAAATCAAAATAATTCAAGTTTCTTCAATATTTACTGGCTATCAACATTACGAACCAAGGATGGAAGCTGTGGGAAAGGGTGAGCAAACTTAGTGAAGGGTAGAGCAGGCAGGGCCAGAGGGGAGGTGGGATAAGGCCAGCAATGGGCAAAATAGCATATTGATGAGAAAAGACAAAGTCAGAACCACGAGAAGAAAGCTTTCTTTTTAGTAGGATCCAGAGCTTTCATATTACTTAAAAGGAAATAGACATAAGGCTGAAGTTATATAGTATGGTAGGGGCAGTATTGGGACTCGAACTTGGATTGCCCACCTCTCAGTCAGTTTTATTTAATGAATTTTATTGAATGCATTTTATGTGTTAAGCAGTGACCTAAGTGCTCAGGATACTTAGTGAACCAAATGGACAAAAGCTTGTACCCTAACAGGGAGACAGACAATAAAATATAATCACAATAAATAAATTATATGATGTGTACCCATTTTAATACTCATCTCCTCTTTTGAATAAGTCTTATCAAGTGAATGCTGAAGAAGTCACCAACTGCCAGAGTGTCTTATTTTTGGGCTACTCTGTTCATTCATTTATATTATCAAAGATTTATTTAACACTTAATGTATGTTAAATGTTAAGCACGGAAATAAATGAATATGATTTGTCCCTCTTCTTGCAGTCTTCAAACCATAACTGTGAAGACCATTTCATAAAGAGATACTTTGAATACAATGTAATAGATGCTACATTAAGAATATATACAAAGTAGTATATAAACTAGTTTTTCATTATATTGAATTGAGGTTGATATTTCTTTAACTTCTCATTTGTTCAATTTTGATTCCTTGAAAGAACATAGATTGGTTGTGGCAGATGATTTTGGTACCCAATTACCACCTTCTTGTCCTTTTCTTCCTTTCTAGAAGAGCCTTGTGTTCAGGCATTTATTCTCCAATGTGCTCTGGAAAGGTGACACTTTCATCATTCCATGAAGTAGATCATGATTAACTGGAACCAGCTGTGGTAATTCTAGCCACTTCCCAATGATGGCTCCAAAATGGGCATGTGACCCAAACCTAGTTAACAAAGGCTGAGGGAGAATTTTTTCTGAGGACTTCTGAAAAAGATTTTTCTCTTTGATGAAAGCAGATGCCCCGTCTTCTTCACCAACAATTATTATATCTCCATGTATTGATTCAGCCATGTATAACCATAAGAGGAGACATCAAAGAAATGCTGAGGATGACAAAACAGAAAGATGGCCATGGTTTCTTTATGACATTTTCATGCTGCTGAATTAAACAATTGTGTAGCAAAAGGGTTAACTCGCCAGTCTTGGAGTGTTCAGACCCTGTTCATTCCAAAGAGAGGTCTGGCCCTGGAGCTTCTGGGAGATCTGGAAGCCCTTGAAATATCATACTTGATGAGATTATCTTTGTGTACCTGGGGCTTTTGGCCACCCATTCTCAGCTTGACCTCTGGAGGGATGAAAGACTGGGTGAGTAAGACACTCCATGTCTATGTGACTGACCCCTAATAAAAACCCTGAACATCAGTGCTCAGATGAGGTTCCCTGGTTGGCAGCACTTTGTATGTATTGTCACATATCTTTGCCAGGAGAATTAAGCATTGACCATAAAGCTCCAATGGGAGAGAACAACTGGAAGCCCACACTTGTTTTCTCCAGGATGCCAGTCTATGTGCCTTTTTCTTTTACTGATAGGAATCTGTGCCAATTTACTGAAATAAATTGTAACATGAATATAACCACTTTTATGAGTTCTGAGTCCTTCTAACAAATCATGAAACCTAAGGGTGGCCTTGGGAACCCCCAAAATGACAAGTCTGGAAACAGCCATTTCCACATTACTTATTATCTGAATTAGAGGTGGGACCAGGGGAGACTTGGCAGCCATTTCAAACTGTCAATTGATATTGAGTTTCTGTGAAGCTAACTCTTGTCTTCTTATGTGAGATGTAACTAAGCTATAGCCCTTCTCTGTTGTTATAGTCATTAAAACTTAAATTCAACACTTTACATTTATTTCATTTACTGACATTTTATCAAGATCATACAACTCTATATTTTCAAGATCTTTTTAGGTCCTAACTATATTACCAGCATTTTTGTTATTATTCCTTCCTCACTATTTGCCAAAGTGTATGACTTGTCACCATTCCTGATCATATCTTTGTACATCTCCCATAGTGTATATTCCATGAGAGTAGGAATCGCGTCCGTGTGGTTTACAGCTATCTCCCTAGTACTAGAAGAATACACATTTTTGTAATAAATCAATAAGAAAATATTTTATCTCTTATTCTTAGATTCTTTTTAAACACATACGTTATCCTAGGAATAATAATATAATTACTATTAAACAATTATGTGTAGTTTAGATTGTCTATTATACTGTCTACAACTAGGTAGGAGAAGAACACCTAGGAATAGAATGTATTTAAGACTTCTTTTGCTTGCTGTGAGATAAAAAGAGAGAAGGCTTTGGAAAGTATGAAAAAGAGCCCATGGAGGAAAGGTCTGGTTGGAGGATATAGTAGGAAATTCTGACTTTCAGTGACCACATGAGTATGCTGAGCTACTGAACGGAGAAGGGAAGGGAAAGGTAACCAGATCATGTACACTGAGCCAGGAGTAAGGCAAATGTCTTACTTGCCTCCAGTGCAAAACATATGGAAGTAATTAAAAAAATAATAATAATAAATAATATTTATTATTAATAGAACTAAGGATCCTTAATAATAATAAACATAAAAATATTTTAATGAAATATATTTTAAAATCACAATTAATGCCAAAAAATCCATAGTGAAAAAAGTGAAGACAGAATCAATAGAAATACTGATCTACTCACAATCCGTAAGTGAGCCTCCAAGAGACCATGTATATGATGCTTCCTTAAACATTAAGCTAGTTGAGTTTCCCTGCATCCTATTTTCTCTATCCATACATAGTTTCTGCTCCTTCCTCCCCAATAAAGACTTTTTAGGGGGTTACTAATGAATTCGAATATCGTCTTTTGAATATAGGAACAGATTTCGGTATAACTTAAGATATCCCACTATACTGATTATAAACCCTGGGCTACATATTTGCCTATTTCTCTGTCATTTAAATATAAATAGGTCTGCAATATGAATTATTGAAATTCCAACATATATTTTAAATGTTATTTCAACTTACACAGCAGAGTGTTCCTTAACTTTTGCACATGGCAGTAATCTGTTATATTTAGACCATATGGCTGCATTTGATATATCAAATGTCTTTGGCAAGTGAAGTCACCCTAGTTTTATGGAAACTTGTCTGCAATATGACATGGGGAGAAACAATCGTTTTCCTCCAATTATTCATATTTCTTTCAAATTCACATGAATACAAGTTGACATAAAAACCAATTTTTTTCTAAAATAACTCAAGTAGTTAAAATAGCCTAAATAATTTATAAATAGGCATCAAAGTGTGTGATATAATGGTAAAGTAAATTGTTACCACCTTTCTGGAGAGTATTTTGGTGAAAAATTTCTGCCTTTTAGAGTGTTCATTTCTTTTGACCCTGCAGAAATAGTGCACAATTCAGACAGAGAGTGAGTTGATATAATTTTAAAAATTAAAAATATGTATATATTAATATTTTAATGGTGACAGTGGGTCAGAAAAAAACCGCTCCCAGAAAAAAACTTAGTTTTGCCCAGGTAAAAGGAGAGAGGCTCACTGATCATGGCACCGTCACCGCCCCCCCAATCTTCTGCAGATCTAAGTCCCTACTCTCTAATCAAGATCGTTTAAAGTGCCCAGAATTGTTGACCTACAGATGGGGACAGTCCTCCCTCTAGGACTACCTGGTCTGTGAGTCCCTTCCACCCAGCTTCCTAGTCCTCTGTCCAGAACAGTTTTGTCTCTCTTCCCAATTAGTGGACCTTTGTCCATTCAAACAGTCTCCTTTCTCCCTTACATTTGAGTCACCACTCTGCCTCTTCTTTCCCTTCCTCCAGGCCCTATTTTATACGGAGGCCTTGGAGTGAGGGGGAAAAACAGTCTTGGAAACATGTCCCTTAGTTCAGGGTCCTTAGAATCAGTGTTTACCTTTCAGTGTAGTCTGAGGTAGAGAAAATGGCCTCTAGGTAAAAGTGAAAAAGGGGAAGTGGAAATACATCAAGAATAACTTGCTCCACACTTAGCAATAAAATCTTGCCCCATTTGTAATAGCAAATAACCTAATTATATACATATGTAACCCAGTTAATTATAATAACCAATTATATATATATATATAAGCCTAATAAGGGGAGGCTAATAAAATAAATTGTAGTACATTCAAATTAAGACTATTATGAAACTATTAAAGCAAAATTTATAAAATAGTAAAATATTTTTGAAATAAGAATGAGTTTAAAAATCATGATTAAAAAACTGTATACGCTGCATGATCTGAAAAGAAACATGTACACATAAAGTCACAATGTAATGCCAGCAAAAGTTGAAAGCAGATGATGGGATTATTGGTATCTTTCCTCCCTGTAATTTCCAATTTATCTTTACTAGGTACAGATTGTTTCTATCTTTTAAAAATCAGAACAAAACTTGGCTTAGAAGTAAGAAGTGACAAAAGTAATATATCACCCGAATCTAAATAGATGCAACACACATTATTCCATCAAATGGCCAATTACTTGCTGAATATATCTGATCGTGTAGAGTCCAGAGTAGAATCCTGTGTTAGGTTGAACTGATCCTCTGTGCCGAAGTCTAATAGTCTGTATACCCAAGTTCAAATTTGGAGGGATAAACTGGAAAATTAATGATATTTTAGTGACCGTATCTTTATACAGAGCCTTATAATCATATAAATTTTGCATATGTTCCTATAGGGAATGGACAACCATTGTAGAGTTATGAGCAGAGAAGGGGTTACATGTGAGAAAGATAACTCTGATGGTAGTGAAGAACAAATAGGAGAGGCCAGAATGGAGGTATAGAAAGCATTAATAAAGCCCTTGTAATTGCTAAGAGAAAAATGATGAGGCATGTAGGGAGGGCGAGGAGAGTAAACAAGGGATGTTGAAACACCCAGAGACAGGCAAAAGCAGGCAGGAATACCTACCCCAAGTTCTGAAGATACAACAGAGGTAAAAGCATTATCGGAACCCAGAGAGACCTGTACCCTGAAAGAGGGCCCATTCAGTGGGAACTTGGTCATGGGGAAATCTGGATACAAAGCAGGGAGGACGTACAGAAAATATACCTTAACTTCTCTCTTGTTTTACCCTTTGGCCAAATCTAGCTAGGAGCCAGTCAGCAATGAAGCCCCGAAGAAGCAGATCACAGGGCTTAGCTTCCCAGTGCACAGAGCGTGGCAAAGAACAAAGCCGGTGCAGATGGAGAATACCCAGTGCATAAAGTACAGAGCCTGAGCGAAGAGGGAGACAGAAGTGGGAGCCAGGGGCATCATTTATGTAGACTGTCATATGGAAGACAGATCAGGTTTCTCTTTTTTATATATCCAGTCAGGCAGGACTGGGATGTTAGACACAGGTTTCACATGAGATTTTTGCTTCATTGAACAAATATTGAGTGCCTACCATGCGTTCCACACTATGTCAGGCATCAAGGGTCCAGCTGTGAACAAAACAAACAAAACACTTTCATGAAGCTTCCTTGCTGGCCCAGGGACATAGAAAATAAATAAATGCACAATATTGCATTTGGGGGATAAACACACTGGAGAATAATAAAGTAGGGCAAGGGAACAGAGAGTCGTGATGGGGGTTGCTTTATTTTATATAAGCCGATCAGGAAAGACTTCTTTGATAAGGGACATCTGAGCAGAGAACGTGAGGGAATGGAGGAGTGAGCCACAAAGATACCTGAAGAAAGAAGGTTCCAGGCAGTCAGAATAGCAAGTGCAAAAATTCCTAGGTGAGGAGGAGGAGAAGGAGAGGGGAACAAGGTGAAGGGGGATGAGAGACAGGAGATAGCATCAAAGGTAGGAGGAGCTACTTCTGTTGCACTTATAACTCTATAAAGAAATTGTCTTGTTTGTGGTTGGAAGGATCGAAGGAGAGAAACTCGGGGATGTGGTATCTGGGGTTAAGCCCTGAGATTTTCTCTAAAGAAATAAAATTTTTGTGAACAGTACTTTTACATTTTTACAGCAATGTAAGTTCATTACATAAGATGTGGAACATTAAGACATTACAAAATCTTTTTCTGTTTTTAAAAATTTTATTTCAGAATATTATGGGGGTACAAACGTTTTGGTTACATAAATTGCTTTTGTACCATTTGAGTTAAAGTCATAAGTGAGCCCATCGCCCAGATAGTGTGCACTGTTCCCATTAGGTGTGAACTTTCCCATCCCCTCCTCTCCTCTTCCACCTGCTTGATTTCCAATGAGTGCTATTTTCGTATGTAAAAATCTTTTTCTTTTGGTTGTATTTTTGTCTTATTTTTGGAAAGAATATGTCCCACCCCATAAAAACAATGATATTTCACAGTTTAAGAATATTTTTCTAACTTAAATAAACTTTTAAAAAAATTTCAGAATAGTTTTAGATTTACAGAACAGTTGCAAAAATATAGCGTCCCATTTCTGTGTACCTGTTGTTAACATTTTACATACCCATGGTACATATGTCACAATTAAGAAATTGACATTGGTGCATTTCTATTAACTAAACTCCTTTCTTTATTTGGATTTCACTAGGTTTTCCATGACGCTTTTTCTTCTGTTCCAGGATTCCATCCAAGTTGGAATCACGTTACATTTAATTGTCATGTCTCTTAGTCTGCCGTGATTGTGATAGCTTCCCAGATTTTCCTTATTTCTGATGACCTTAACAATTTTGAGGCATACCAGTCAGGTTATTTGGAGTCTGCTTCTCAAGTTGGATTTGTCTAATACTTTTCTCATGGTTAGACTGGGGTTATAGATGTTTGGAAGGAAGACCACAGACATGAAGTACCATTTCTCATCACATCATATCAAATGCACATGCTATCAATATGACTTATGCTTTTATAGTCTTAAGTAGCCCATCTAACAGCAACTAAAGAAGATTTACATAGTGGATAAGCACCATAAAAATATTTGGAAGTGTAAGAAGAAATTGTATATTTTTGCAATAAAACAAAAGTATATATTTCTGTACTTTGCCTATATATTTTTTTAAGTAAAAACTGACCACAAGATGTCACTGTTATCTTATGTATGGCAGAGAAAGTTGCCTTGAACCCCAGTTAGGTTTTGTGGGGCTGGTGTGGTTAGAAACCACTATTTTAAAATTCTTGGCAATAACTAACAAAACCACTGCAATGTTTTTAGAGTATGGGATGCTAATGCTAATTTCTTTCTTTTTTTTTTTTTTAGTTTTGCAAAATATTTTCCATTGAATTCACACCCAAATATATTTATTTGGAAATTTAATTTAAAACAATATGGTTTACTAATGAAGTTGAAGCCTCTATTCTCAAATGGAGAAACAAATCTACAAAAATCACTGTGAGCTGAGGTTATTCTTTTAACCAGGAACAATAACTTTATTTAAACTAATGAGCATTTCCTCACTAAAGAGATTGAAGATGAAAAAGAATAGAAGAATAGAAGATGAAAAATAGTATCAAACAAGATGCTTTAAGTGACTTAAATTGGTCTTATCACCAAATAACAGCTTAGATATGGAAGTGTTAAATTTATATCTATCACATTTTTACTACCAATTTTTTAAAAATTGCTTTGCATGTAAAGCAGAAAGAAATTTATTTTTAATTTCCTCCTTCCCAGCATATCTACATTGAAACCTTCCTGAATGTAACAGTTTTGATTTCCAAAGCAGGTCCCATAACTCTGACTCTGCTTTGGTTTTACTGTTTTATTCCTCCTGCTTTCTCTAGGGGTCCTTCTCTTTCCCCGCATTTTTCTTCTCTTGCCCCTGCTCGTTCCATAGGCTCACACTTAGACCTCTGTTTCTGAACCAATTCTGATTCCTAGTTCATATGCTATTAGGCTGAGTGTTGAAAGGTTCTTGGAAGTATATAGAACAACCCTCCATTTCATTTGGTTCTGTTCAACTTCTTCAACTATAGCTACAGGCCAGTCTCTGTGCTCATCATCAATAATCGAAAATTAAATGAGTCTCCATCAACAAAATCTGCTCCATGTTATGATCTTTTTCACAAACCCCCTAGCGGGCTATGCTTGATTAATTATTAAACGTTTTCTAAGTAAAGGAAAATGATGACAAGTTCGTTGCTTTGGAGACAGCATGGAGTAGTAAAAAGAACACGAGTTTGTACAAGAGACAGAGTTATAACCCTGGATCCACAGTTAGTTTTCATCACTTTCATCAATCCCTTAATCTTGCCAAACTACAATTTCCTCATCTGTAAAATTAAGGAACACAACTAGAATTTTTAAGGTATCTTTCATTGTTTCCATTCTGTATGAATTTAGGTCAGCCTTTTTTCCATTGTTGAAAAATATTAATGACCAGAGAGTTCTTCCTGAGTTGAACCTGAGGTCTACTCTGTAGCTTTTAGTGGTTGGTCCTAGTTCTGCCCTTGGGAACCACACAGAGCTAAGTCCTTTCTTGCTTCTGCGTAACAATGTTTCAAATACTTGTCGACACTTATCATTTAAGTAAGTGTCTTTTTCATTTTTCTAAATTTGCCCAGACTTTTTGGCCATTTTAATATTAGTACTAATTTTCTGTTAGCTATCATCATCTTTCTAGTCTCCTCTGATATCAGAAGCTTATAACAGTCTTCTTACCTGTGATGCTCAGAACTGAAATTTAATATGCCTGACATAGTTGGAGGAATCGAGAATACATTAGGATCATCGATTCCAGAATGATTTTTGTAGTCTAATGACAACACCCATTTTATTAATCAAACTTTTCCAAACCTTCTGCCCATGAAATACTTTGACCCAGGTTCCCACTGCTCTGTTGAGTGTGTGTGTGTGTGTGTGTGTGTGTATGTGTGTGTGTGGCCCAAATATACCTCTCCAGCCTTATACTGAACTGCAATGCTTCTGACATCTAGGTTATGGCTGATTAAGTAGAAAAAGGAATTTGTCCTCTGAGTTTTATTTCCTTTTGTAATAACACAGGCCAAGACACCACACAGGTCAAGATGTGTGATGTAGTTTGGGTATTTGTAGCCTCCAAATCTCATGTTGAAATTTGATCCTTGATGTTGGAGGCGGGGCATAAAGAGAGGTCTTTGGGTCATGGGGGCAGATCTCTCATGAATGGCTTGGTATTGTCTTGGCAGTAATGAGTGGAGTTCTCGCCCTGTTGGTTCCTGACAGAACTGGTTGTTAGAAAGAGCCTGGAACCCCTTCCCCCTCTCTCTTCCTTTTTTTTTTTTTTTTTTTGAGACAGAGTCTCACTCTCTTGCCTGGGGCGAGTGCCGTGGCGTCAGCCTAGCTCACAGCAACCTCAAACTCCTGGGCTGAGCAATCCTACTGTCTCAGCCTCCCGAGTAGCTGGGACTACAGGCATGCGCCGCCATGCCCGGCTAATTTTTTCTATATATATTTTTAGCTGTCCAGTTAATTTCTTTCTATTTTTGGTAGAGACGGGGTCTCGCTCTTGCTCAGGCTGGTCTCGAACTCCTGAGCTCAAACAATGCGCCCGCCTCAGCCTTCCAGCCTTCTTTTCTTTCTTCATGTGACGCCTGCTCCCCTTTACCCTCTGCCATGAGTGCAAGCTTCCTGAGGCCCTCGACAGATGTAGATGCTGGTGCCATGCTTCTCATACAGCCTGAGAACTGTGAGCCAGATAAATCTTTCTTCAGAAATTACCCAGCCTCAAGTGTTCCTTTATAGCAATGCAAAATGGCCTAAGACAATGTTTATGAGATATATACACTATATATTTTATAGTATATGTATTTATATATCTCATATATATATATATATATATATACGCTATTTATCCATGAGTTCTTGTATCATTCATGTGGTAACTGTCCATATGATTATCCATAGCACAGAAAAGGGAAAAATTATATCTGCTGGATTTCTTTTAATGAAGCAACCAAAATGGACAAGTTATAATTGGACTTGAAATCCCAAATGTTTGAATTATCATCTAGTTTAAAATATACAACCTAAATTAACCTATGAATCAACAAACTCTTTTTGAATATATCAAACAGTCTTAAGTGGCTATATAGAAACAAAAAACATTGGAATATTAATATAAGTGGCTTAGAATGTAGGAAAAAGAAACAGATGAACTGGTTTCAAATCTGGTGTTTCCCACTTACCAGATCTCACATATTTGGGTTAATACCTGTTCCCAGAATTAGTGCAAGTTTAATTAAAATAAGGTATATAAGGCTTTTAGCATAGCACCAGTACACAGAAGGCATTCAGTAAAATGTAGCGTATATGATGAATAATAAACAGTTCTCAAATATGTTTGTACTTTCTGTGTACACAGAATTGACATATGTTTAAAGAAACTTGTTGATGGATTTATCATGATACCAGAATATCTGGCACCTTTTGTGATCCTTAGTCAGTGCTTATGAAAAAGTTGTCAAGAATTGAAGAATTGGTTTCTGGTGATGAAATAGAACTATCTTACACAGGATTAATTTCTGACGGAAGCTTTTTCAGCATTCTTGCCAACTGATCTTCCTCCTTTCTTTAGTGTGGTAGCAATAGTGTTTGACTGTGGTTTATACATAGAAATATGAGGGAGAGGGGTAGCTAAAGACCCTTTTGTTTCTATCCTCACTGCCTCTTTGAACTAAAATCTGCATTTCCTTTTTAACTTGGGGCTCTTGGAAAACTGATGCTGGAAAAAAATAAAAACCTCCATGTAACAAACCATGTCTTATTCTCCCAGTGTTTTAGAAAATGGTTATCTTCAAGTCAGGGTCTCTGCATTTGTTCCTCTAAATGAGGACAGTTTTGGGGATTTCAAAAGGCTTTCACCATTACCTCATTTCTATCCCATGGGTACATTTAAGTAGCTAGCTCAGCAAGAAGTCAGATGATGAATTCCTCATTACTGTGTTATTAAACTAAAGATTCACTGACTGTCTTCCCATTCCAATAGCCACGGTTATCAATCTTTCCACAAAAAGTCATCATCTGGGCCCAAATCTTACAATATTTTGCCTCAAAACAATCTGGCTGTAGCTCAGTGACCATTTCTTCTACATTGATAATCTATTAATTTGTTTTCACTGATCTCTGTCAACAGGATGACACTAGAATGCATCATAATTACTACATAGATATGGTATTATGGGTTATGTATATTACTTGGTTATCAGAAAAGCAGATTGAGCCACATTAACTCACAGGCTCTGTGACACTACGAACTGTAAATTAGGCAATTTTAGAAAATTTATAAATTTTTTCAGCAATTTACTAAATAAATTCTATACTCGTAAGTATATTGTCAGGTTATTTATGTAGATATTCAGACTACAGCCCTTCTTTAGAGATATACAAGGTCCATAGGGTCTTTCTCTGTTTTTCTTTTGACCTTTGTCTTTAAAAAAAAAAACCACTTTGTTTTGTTATACATATAGAAATTTTTTTTGGCATTGATAATTTGCACCTAAAAGATATTTTCTTAAGTTGGAAAATTTCAAACTTGGATTTGTGAATCCTCTATTTACTGATCTGTTAGAATAGATTTTTTTTCCCTTTAAAAGAGATCTGTTCATTATTCAAGCCTGAGAAGAAATACTTAAAGTGCATTTATAAGTAGCAAGCACAATCTTATTAAGTTTTCCATAATTTCATTTCAATGATATTGATTTTATCTGATGGACACATTAGTCTTGATTTTTCTGATCCACAGGATTGAACAAAACTGTTGTAAACCCCCACTCTGCTGACCTTTTCCCTCAGAGGAAAGTTAAAGTCAGCAATGATGCATGTTCCAGGATATTTGCAGGAAAAGGAGTAAAAGGTCCTCTTAAAGCTGTCCCCTTCACTTGTCTTTT
>RJWJ010033035.1:0-18154 GCA_004363605.1 Indri indri
TTAGCTTTTTACCTGTGCATCATAAATTCGATGCATAGCTTGATACAATTGGTTCATATAGTTGGAAATAGCTGTAGCATCTTCTTCAAATACACCCAGTAAAGACCTTGTCTGCGTAAAATAAAAGCAATAAGTTTATGTAAATCATTACATAAATCAGAGAGAAAAACATTTTTTTCTAAAAGAAGCAAAAATTCTGAGTTTCAGTCTATTTTCTCTCTTTTGATAGCAATGCCAAGAAGTCAGGGTATTTTGTTTTGTTTCACTTCACTAAAGCAGAGGTATTTTCCAACTATGTCATACAAACTTTAGAAGAACAGAGGTATATTTTTATAATTAAAAATTCTATAACAAAACAAAAAATCAACGGAAACATTCAAAGCTAAATTAATAGCATTCCACATATTATATATTTTGGGCTTTTTCATGTATTATAAATATTTTAAATGTCTCATTCCAGGATAACTTAGTATGATTATTTCTCTTCTTCCATGGTCTCTTCTAGTAGTGCCAAACCCCTCCCTGTCCTAATCTAAAATAATGTCACAGCACCCTCCCCAGCATGGCCAACTTTTCAGCCTAGGTTTTTCTGAGTGCAGAATTTGGGGTTTTCTTCTTCTTCTTCTTTATACATTTCTATATTGTTTGACTTTTGTTTTGTTTTTACTATGAGCATGTAAAAATTATCTTCATTTTAAGAGGGAAAAACCTGTCAATAAGTAAATGTTAAGAGTATCAATAAAAATTATCAAAGATAAGGAAACTCAGAGGCAAGGAACACTCACTATTTTATATTCCAAAGGCAGGGGAAGAATTAAAATACCAACTACTACTGGAGACAACCGCAGCTTAAAATCCGAAACATGACTTTGTATTTTTATTCCAAAAATAATTTATGCCTCTGCCTTAGAAGTTGTTTTTTTAACCAAATTATTTCTTAGCTTCCTATTTTCAGAAGAGGAAGCAAGTCGTAGTATAAGGGAAAAACAAAAAGACACAAGATCATTATGCCAGTATATGAAGTCTTCATTTTAAGTCCTCTGCTTTCCCAGGCCGCAGAGATTTGCATTTAACTAATGAGTGAAATTTCTTTCACTCTAGTACTCCACTCCAATTCCCCATAGTGCTATTTTTAGAAGTAAAAAAGAAAGCATCAGTAAATCTTGTTTGGCTAGTGACATTCTTAAGAAAAATCTGGTGCTTAGTTTTATTTTTTTTTCTAAAAATGGGTAATTCCAATTCAAGGAATTACACAAAACAGGGTTGAAACAGTTCCCTATTTGAAGCTACCAACATCAAGTTCAGTATTGTATATTTACTGTTCGTTTAAAGTTAGCAGCTTACAAAAATAGAATATGGTTCCATTTCATTGAATCTATGATGGCATGCATTGTAAGATGCACCATTTTTATATATGTACTACTAAAACAAAACAATGCTGGCAATTAACCTATGATTTAAGATTTTCTTATGTCTTAAAATTCTTACCTTATATTTACAGAAATAAACCTTCAGATAGAATTTTATCTTGTATAGCTTTCATGTAAACATAAAAAGGAAAATGCAGCATAAATTTAATATATTTCTAAAACTTCACATTCAGAGTTCAACTCTTATGAATCACTTTTCAACTCAAGAGTCATCAATATCCATGTTTTCCATACATTATTCTTCTCTGTGCCAAGAGGAGGCAACAAGTACTTCATAGAAGTGATCTACTTTTGTCCCTAATATTTTCTTCCAAGCCATTGACTCATTCAGCAAGTTTTGACGGCAGTGTTTGACATCTCACCAGGTATCAAAGGAAGGTTTTCAGGCAAAGCAGGACTGATATTCCTTTCTCAAATGGTTCTTAATTGATTCGTTGGCTCAACACTGAAAGGCTGCACTTGGCCTGTATGCCCAGAGAAAAAACCAAGTATGTACATTTGTAGGCAATACCAATTACACTACAGCTGCCATCTGGCTGATAGCAATTGTTAAAATACCATCGACTCTAAGGAAAATCCCAGAGATGTTAAAATATGGGGGGAAAAAGGCACATCTCATACTCTATGAGTACTTCATATTATGCAAAGAAAAATACCTACATTTGGGGTTTGTCTTCACCGTTTTATCAAGGATGGATACTCATTAAGATGTTTATCTATTAATACACATAAAATCAATTATTTTTTAAAGATCATACCTGTTCTTAGTAATTAACAAGTTTAATTTTGATTCTGATTTTCAAGACAATATATAAACATGGACAAAGTATCTAGCGTAGGCTTAAGATTTTCTGCCTCAACAGATAACGATCTTTGGCAGAATTGTGTGGTTTGGGCAAGATAATTCTAAAGATTTTGACCAGCTGGATTTGGACTTGCAAATTTCCCCTATTCTAATAGTTATTGTATATCAAAACTAAAAGAGGAAAACTATAATTAAGGATAGTCTTCCATGACTCCCATGCTCTAATATTTTTACACAGCAACTGGCAGGCCACTTAGGATCAAATGATCTAATAAAAAACTTATCAGGAGCTTTAAAAGTTTTCATATTCTTTGTTACTCTACTTCTTGGACTCTATCCTAGATAAAATAGTCCAAACTGAGAAAAATTTATACCCAAAAGCATTAATCTCAACTCTATTTATAAAAACAAAACTTTGGGAAAACTCTGAAAGTACAACGATGGGTTTAATTGTTAAGTCAGTTAAGGAAATGTGCTGTCTTTAATTTTTTTATTGAGAACGTAAAAACATGTGAAGATATTTAAGCTATAATGTTAAGTTAAAAGCAGGCCCAGGTGCCATGGCTTATGCCTGTGGTCCCAACTACTTGGAAGGCTGAGGTGGGAGGATGGTTTGAGCCCAGGAGTTCAAGGTTGCAGTGAGCTATGGTGATGCTACTGCACTCCAGCCTGGGCAAAGAAGCAAGACCCTGTCTCTTTAAAAAAAAAAAAAAAAGTAAAATAAAATCGTTATGCACAATATAACCTCAATTACATTAAAATATGTACAAGAAAAAAAGACTAAAGAAAGCAAACTGTTATTAGGGTTTGCTGCTGGGTGCCTGACAGGTGTGTATATTCATTCGTATGTGTATCCTTTCTCCTACCTTCCAATTATTCTGAACCAGCAACTAGTATTTTGTATAATTAGGGTCCAAAATAGAAACATTCCCTATCCACACTAGTTGAGGTTCAGGGAAGTTGAGTAACTTGCCCTAAAGCAAAAGGCACTAAGTGGCAGTGAAGACTAAAACCCTTGTCTTCTCAATCCCAGATCCAAGGCTTTCCATCCTGCCACAGGTTCTGCCTGAGAATCACCTCCAAGTCTCTACCCTTCCTAAATCCCAACTGTCCCAAGTTTTCCAAATGAATTTTACCTAGTTCAACTGCCTCTAGAAATGGGAAGAATATCAATGTAGTCAGCTTGATGGTGCACACTTGTAATCCCAGCTACTAGGGAGGCTGAGGGGGAAGGATTGCTTCAGGACAGAAATTTGAGGCTGTAGTGCACTATGATAATGCCTGTGAATAGCCACTACATTTCAGCCTGGGCAACCCAGCAAAACCCTCATCTCAAAAAAAGCAAACAAAAAATTATTGTAAAACTGATATTAATATGATGCATGCTTGTCCAAAGGGGGGGGAACCCTAATTCTCAAATTGTAAACTAATTCTGTGAAAAGCTCAAGAAATTAATCAGATGAGTCAAGAGATTATCTCTGCCTCCCAAGTCATTGCTAGGGCACTGTGCAACCCATTCTGAGCTGTTTATAGCCTTTATGGGCTATAAAAAACAAGCCAGGTAAGAGAAGAAAGGTAAGGCAACCTGTTGAGTATTACATAATAAAAAAGTAAAATGACAAAGTACACCTGACCAATACATCCCACAAAGCTTTTGCAAATCATCTGAAACAAATACAGCTTTTAACTTGACACTAGGGAAATCATTAAGAAAAATTTGAAGCAGCGATACTGACAGTCAAGATAAACCAAAATGTGGGTTTCTCTTTTTGTCAGTATACACTGATAAGAGTACATTACCAGCAGACAACTGGTGTATGAAGATAACTTTCAGAATGAAAAAGAACAAATCAATTCTACAATCAGAGCCCCGTTTCAACTTGGCAATTAAGACTGGCACAAAATCCATGGCAGAAGTGCCATCCAGGAAAGGGGGATCTAGACTTTTCCTTCCTTTCTTCTTTGGGAGCCATATTAATCTGTAAAGACACATGAAATATTTCTAAATATTAACTATTTCTAAACGAACAATACTCCAGAAATTTTTCATTCTAAGTGGTATCCAACCAGCAACATCGTCTTAAATCGTTTAAATTAGTGTAAAAGGCAGGCTTAGAGATGAAGTTTCTCTATGCAAATTGCAGCCCCCCACCAACATCTTTTTTAATATAGCTGATTTCATTCTTCAGTATTGAAAAAATATCAAATGGTTATATTTTCCAAAACCGTCTTAAGCTAGAACAACCATACCAGTATCGTCTCTAATGCACAAAACACAGAACACAGGGCTTTTATTTTGATAAGTTTATTAAGGCCGAGTCTGCAGCGAGAGGCGCCGCAGTCATGGGGCCGAGAAGGCACCGTCCATCACATGCCGTGCACAGCCCGAGTGACAGCGGCCACAGTCACGGCCGCGACGCGGGCGCATTGGGCGGAGAGCGCGGACGCAGGCTCCAGGACCGGTCACGGGCTTCGCCGACAGCTCTCCACACACACCCGTCAGCATCTCCCGAAGAAAAACTATGCATTTCCTTCCCTACCTTACTGAGCCTCAGAAATCATTAGACTACTGGGTTTTCTCCCCTTCTGCATTTTCTCCGAAGAGGTTTTTCGGGGAGAAAATTCCACGATCGGGATTTATCACCTCACATCACGGGGATAAAAACAGCACCTTTCGTCAAATAAAAGGAGACCCGCGCGCGTACGTGACCGCCCGGCCCACGAACGCCGGGTCGGACTCTGTCCGCGGCCCTCGGCCCAGCAGCGCGGGCCCACGCGGGCCTGGGGCGGCGGGCCTGGCCTGAGCGGTTCGGGGCGCGGCCCGCGACGGGCGGGGGCACCTGGGCGGCGGCGGCGGCGCCCACCTGGGCCGGGCCGGGCACCTGCGGCGGCCCAGGCCTGCGGTCGGCCCACCCGGGTCTCCCTCGTCTCCAGCCACCGCCCGCGCCTCACCTGCGGGCTGTCCTCCAGTGTCTCCTCGATGGGCAGCTTGTCGATCCCCGGCATCGTGGCGGAGGGAGGGCGGCGGCAGAAGACGCAGCGGCCGCCCACAGCTCCCCGCGCCGGCCCGCCCGCAGCAGCTGACCCGGGCCAGCCCTCTCTTGCAGGCGCGGCAGCCGTCCCCGCCCGCACAGCCCTTGCCAGGAGCCGAGCCTCTGCGCGGGAAATCCCGCCCCCTCGGCCTCGCTGCCCCGCCTCCCGGAGCGCCCATTGGCTCGTGGCGATGCCCATCAGCGCTGCGGGGCTGGTCGGGAGGTTCCTTCGCGGCGCCCAGCTCTACAGCAAACGCAGGATGCCGAGGCGTTGGGGGCAGCGGTCGACGCCGCGCTGTCTGCTTTGGGCGAGCGCCTTCGTAGCGCGCGCGTTTGGATGTAAGTCGTAGGGGACTGTCTCCTCCATGGCTTGCCGGTGCGGGCAACCAGAGCCTCCAGTGAGGACCACACTGGGGAATTTGGGGAGGTTTTACTTGTCCCGTAACATATTTCATCAGAGACCCTGGGAAAGCCCTACTGCTGGCGCCTTTCTTTAGTTTCCTCAAATTATAACCTTCCCAACCCTGCCCGAAGCATCCAGTCTTAGTCCCCTCAAGCAAAATGATGCTGGCTAACTCAGATGTCTAAGAGCCTAAGTTGTGTCAATAACAGGGCTTTCTGGAAAATTCGTGGACCATAGACTCGCAATTATTTTTCGGGGCACTTGGATATCAGTATATCCAGTTAAAAACACGTGACTTCGTTCCCAATTCATCAGTTCTTACCTGGCCTTTCAAGGTCAGTCCTTCAGTACTGACGCTGCAAATTCTGGCTTCCGTATTTCTTTTCAATCACAAAGGGAAACGTCTTTTCAAAATCAGGAAACACTGGTTAATTATGGTGGTAACTGACTAGCATTTCTGTTCCATCAAAAAGTTTTGGAAAAGGCTTTAACTAGCTTCTTTAGCCCCTAATTTTATTAATACAATAAAGTGAAGCTCAAAGAAGTTGGGGAATTTGACCGGATGTGGGTTAGAATCCAGTCTTTCCTCCTACCTCTTTATCCTTCTTTCCCAATCTCTCACTGCTTCGTTTATGTCTCTGGAGAGTTATGACAGGCTTTTATCAGCGTACAAAGAAAATGGCAAAATAACTAAATAACAAAATAACTGTCTTCTGAAAATCTAGCTATTAATCCCACTAATCCATTCTATTTCCATTCCAGAAATATGAAAGATGCTAAGTAAAGATTATTGGCCAAATACAGTAACAGGAATGGAAGTTACATATTTTAAACTAAAATACTAGATTTTCTCATCTCTTAAAGGAAAGATAACGTTATATTTTAAAAGTTTGGTCAGGTGGACTTGCATTGTAGTTTTACAGAATTATCTTTAGTGTTATAATCTTTAAATAAAAGCTCTCCCCTTAGATTGTTTATCAACCAGTCACTCTCTTGAGGAGTTCTTTAGTTTTTGAGAAAGTTGGTTTAGAGTCAGTTCTTATAATATATTAAGGGTTCCCAGTTGTGTTATGGGTCCTTTATCCTCGGTATCTCTTTTCTACTCTGCCAGCACAAGCACCATGCAACCAGGCTGTAAAGAAGGAATACTTTCAAGGTAAGTGACCTTCTTGGTTGAACTGTGATTTAGATGTTAAGAACAGGAGAAGAAAGGTAGTAACAACTGGTAAGAATCAGGAGTAAGTGACAAGTGAAAACAAAGTATAAGAAAGAAGAGTAATTGTATGATGTAACTGAAGGGGGAGTTACCCAATTAACTTGGCCAAACCAAATAATTCCAATGAAAAATTATATTAGGTATCTGAATTATCTGGGTGTGGTATTATCATCAAATTAAATGGTTTCCTTCTTTGTATATTATGTGCATCTAAACTGTTTCTTTAAAGGATTCTCAAGAGGCTATTACATTACCAGAGAGAGGCAAGGAATTCTTGCCAAGCTTAGCTGGTGAAAAACCAAACAAAAACAGGTTAACATTTAATGGAGGGGGGAGGTAAGTTTAATCAAATTATAAAACTAGAAGGAATCTAGTTTTAACCTTCTATTTGGATCCTCTAGCTTTAGGCTACCACTGTATACCCTACTCATCCAAAAATAGCTGTATTTCCTATTTTAAAACATCTCCAAAGCTGCAGAATTCATAATCCTCTTTGATAACCAGTTTAAATTTAATCAGCCTAAGTTTTGTACAGTTGACCAACTCGGTTCATTTTAAGCCAATTTCCTTTTATACAGGAAATGAGGCTTGTTCAGAGAATGCCTCAGGGGTTACTGGAGACACGTGTGTGGGTAGTGTAGTAAAAACTTTGGGCAGCTGGTTAATTTTATGGAAGGAAAGTCAGGATTAAACTACATCCACCAAAGAATTCTTTGAGATGTTTCACACATATAATTCATTGAGACGTTTCACATGTATAATTTACAACAAAAGGACATACAATCTTGTAAATAGATTTGTTAATTATTGGTCTCCTAAAATTATATTTGTTCTTCTTATAATTAGGTTTTTACATGATACCGCTTGAAGTCTGGTCTATGGTCTGTAATAGGAAAGAATCCAACAACCCAAATGACGCTTGTGCTTTACTTTTAAAAATTATCCCTTTAGGTCAGTGGTTTCCAAACTTACGCACACATAAAAATCATCTGGGGAGGTTGTTAGGATACAGATTCCCGATCCCTGCTGGAAGATTTTGATGGAGTATTTCAGAAGTAGGGCTGAGAATCTCTCCAGATAAGTCTGAAGCAGGTAATCCTCAAATCACATGTTGAAAAACTATCCAAGATAGAGAATGACCATGTCCCCTTCCCAAATAACCTTGTATTTTAGAAAATTTAAAGAATCAAACATTTAGAAAAAGAATCCTAGGTTCTAGATGAGAATGGTAAGAGGGACGTCATTTCCAGGCAAGAAAGAGCCTGGAAACCACCTACTCACAAATATCCTCTGAAAGACTCCATCAATCTGAAATTCTAGGGAATTCATGCTCCTTTTAAGAATATAATGTACAATGCAAATAATTCTGGATGTTACCTAATAAATCACCCCTTAGTGGGACTAACTTTAACAGATAATTCAGTTATATCTTTAACATCCAGCTGAGATAAAGCAAATTCAAGAGATAGGTATATTAATTTATAATTTGGAACTTGATTCATTTTATCTATTTTGAAACATTAGAACCAGTAGTCCAGTAGGGGGAAGCTTTGGGCAATTGGAGAATAGAACAAAAAGTTCTGAGGAGTGGGTTACAAAAACAAGGTAAAAGGGCAGAAAAGACCAACTGGTTCTTCACTGTGCCTCTGCAAACCATGATCTCAGTGGTCATGGCTTTGATCTTAACGTTGCTTTTGCCCATTGCCACAGCATCCTTAGAATACAGAGCAAATTCTGTAGCTCCTGCTTCTTGATTGTAAAGAAAATAAAACCTTATTTCTAGGATAATTGTATATGCTTTTGCTTCTTTTGTGGTTGCCCTCATTCTTTTTTGGAAGACGAGGACATTAATAAATTAACTTCTTTGATCAGGCCAAGAACTTTGACACAAAGCAGCATCATTCCCACTTTTGTGGGGAGGTGTTGTAGATGGGAGCATGGATGTAAGCTCTTGGGGATGGGCTATGGAGCCAGCCCACCTGGCTTTGTTTGACTCCTGGCTCCACTGTTTACTAGCTCTGTGACTTTAGTCAAGTTTCTTAACCTCTCTGTGTTTCCACTCCATCATCTGAAAAATGAGGCTTAATGTAGAAAACCTACATTATGGGGTTGTTAATATGATTAATGAGCTTTCAGAGTAGTGCCTAGCACAATAAGCATTCAGTAAAAATTAGCTAATTATCATTTTCATTATCTACTTTTAAGGCAGCTTTCATTTTCTGTATTTTTTCCTCTTTATCATATCTAAAGAAGCAAGTATTTTCTAAATCAGAAAATTGTGTTTATTATCTTAGAGATTCCTGATGCTATTTTAAACAAAATTACTGTTGCCCTTGCTGATGTTTTATCACTTTGATTTAGGGGCTTTTGAGGCCAAAACCAAAACTTAAAAATCAATAAATATGTATTTTGATATTCTGGAGAAAGGATGTACCAAAATAGCAAGCACAATTACCATATCGAGTTTTTTTGTTTGTTTTTTGGTGGGGACTGGAGGTAGGGAGGTGGAGGTGCCCCAAGTTTAAAAGGTAGAAGACCTTCATCACACTCCTGCCCCTATAGGAATTCTGGAAGGAACAGGCAAGTCAGTGAAGAAGAAATTGCTCTTAGAGAAGTCATTATGTCCCATGACTGTTTAATCATTGAAAACATTTTAATTTTTGCAGAACCACAGAGGGCAGTAAAAAACAGTAACTGAGAATTGATTAAATCAGTACTATTAATATTTATCCCATGGCTAATGCAAATAAGACTCTCAGGGTTAATCAGCACATCCTTCCATGAACGCTAGATGGCGCCACTAATTTAGTTTTGGTATTCAAACTACCTCATGGAATGGCTGTCTCCATTCCACAAATATTTATTAAATAATGAACAAAACATTAAAAATCTCTGCCCTTGTGGAGCTACAGTTTAGTAGGTGTGGTGAGGAGAACGCCAGACAATAAAATATAAACATAGTAAGTAGTATTAGAAGTACAGCATACTAGAAGGTGGTAAATGCTGTGGAAGATGAAGCAGGGAAACAGAGTAGGGGGCAGTTGCAATTTTAAATAGGCTTTTCAGGGTGGGCTTCATTGAGAACAAAAACTTAAAGGAGTCTCAGGAGTGAGCCATGGGACCTCTGAGGGGAGAGCATTCCAGGAAGAGGGACCACCAGGGCAGAGGCCTAAGCTCTAAGACAGGAGTGGCAGAAGAGGGAGCCAGGAGAGAGCCCGAGCAGTGGGGGGAGAGGAGGCCAGATCATGCGAAGTCTTGCAGCCCACTGCGAGTACTTTGGCTTTTACCTTGATTTTGGACAATAACACCTTTAATAGAAGTTGTGATTCGAAAGAATGTTGGGAAATCTGAATGAATTAGTGATCTAAGGTATCATAAATTATGGGCAAATTAACATTGCCTCGAGTAAACTCAGGAATTTATGAGATACATTGATTCAAAGGAAAAAATTACGTCAAATATGTGGCTAAATCACATTGACTATACAGGACAAAAAGCAATGTCTTATTAACAGAAGACAATGTTTTAATCTAAAAATGGGTATATAGCTTTTCCTCTTCCTTTTCTGAATGCTAATTTATCCTAAAGCCATTAAGTGGGGCCAGGTGAACTGGCCAGGGCACAGGCCAGCCTGTGCAGGGTCGGGAAGCCATGAGGGCCCACAACAGGGTGTTGAGTCCAACCTGGGTAAGGAGGACATCCTCACAGAGGGGATGCCTGGTGTGGGGTGTCAAAGCTTGTGCAAGGTAAAGAAGGCATCTGCATGGGGAGTGTCAGCACAACAAGGGTAAAGAGGGCATCTTGGCGGGCAGGGGCAGGAGGCTGGGACAAAAGTAGGGTGAGGAGAGCATCTGCATGAGACGGCAGTTGGAGCCCAAGCCTGAGGACCTTTTGTAAGGCAGGGGTCGGGGGAAACCGGGTGCAGGATTTCAGAAGCCAAGGGGTCAGGAAAGTGTCCACAAAGGAGGGCAGCCTGGTGCAGGGTCTCAGAGCCTGCATCCAAGAACGAGGATGTAGAGAGTATCCACATGGAGAGGGGCTGGGGCTGGAGTGTCAGAGCCCACCCAGGGAGAGAAGGGCTTTTGCCCATGGGAGCACCCAGCACTAGCACAGGGTATTGGTGGGGCAAAGAAGGCTTCTGTGCAGCCCAGACGAGGTGTCAGAGCTCAAGTGAGGAATGAAGGCATCTCTGCAGGTAGGGGATGGTGACGGTGGAAGTTTGGTTTCATACATGGATAGATCAAATAAGTATATTGAAGATAATGGAAGCCAGGTTTCTCGCTGTCAAAGGGAATTGCAAATATGGAAAGGAAGAAAGTTAAACTGAACCCTGTGGTGCTGGGATTGGAATTAGAGGTATCCATGTGAACTCATAGATTTCAATAAATATGTAGGAATAAATATAGATGTAAATGTGTGTATGTATCACATACATATATTTCTTAGTTCCTTCACTGAGAGAGCCTGGGGGCAGAGATACTGCAATAGCAATGAACACACATAAAGCCCAGATCTTGGCTTCCAAACACAATTCTCCATTAAAAAGAACCAGAGCTTCTTGGAGAAATGGCTGACCCTAGGGCTTACAGCATGAAAAGAACAAGGTGTGGCTGGAACATCTTATTGTGCCAGAAAGTAGAAAATGCTCAGAAATTATGTGTCAAAGGACATGGAAGTCAGCTTGAAGGGGGCTCCGACTGGCATCTGAGCATCACAATAAATAATGAGATTATAACCCATTAAATAAAATAGTAAACAATGACTCCATACTGATATAAATAAATGAGTAAAAAGAAAATTTGATGAGAAACAGAATATTTATATAGGTTTACAGTACCTCTTCCACAAAATACTATATTATGAAGAGGAAAAGAGTAAATACAATGGAAGCCTGGCAGACACCATCTAAATTAAATGCTTAAAGTTAAATATTGTTAGCAATGGGACAAATCAAAAACATGTGCTGCCTGGTCAGAAATAATGAGAAGAACACAGCATCACTTCTGTGACATTCCTGCCAAAGATGCTCAGCCTAAACCTAATCATGAGGAAACATCAGATGACTTTAGATGAAGGACATTCTACATTCTACAAAGTAACTGACTGTAACCTTCAAAAAATGTCAAGGTCATGAAGGTAAAGGAAATAGTGAGGACCTGTTGCTGATCAGATGAGACTTAAGAGACACGATTGAAGGCAATGTGTGATTCCGAACTGGACTCTTTTGCTATAAAAGACGTTATTTGGGACAATTGGTGAAACTTGAATGAGGTTCGATGATTGGATTGTAGTAATGTAATCAATGTTAATTTTCTGACTTTGATGGTTTTATTGTGATTGTATAGGAGCAAGTCCTTGTTTTCAGGAAAAACACACTAAAGTATTCAGGGCAGTGGAGCCTCATGTCAGCAGCTAGTCTCAAATAGTTGGAGAAAGGAAAGTTTTTTGTACTAGCAACTTTTATGTGAGTTTGAGATTGTTTCAAAATTAAATAGAAAACATTAAAAATCAAAATGAAAACTGATACATAGCCATAATCATGAGTAGAACAGTTAACATGATATATTGCTAAATTGTTTATTATTTCCCTTAAAATGTTTCTGTTTTTAAAGAGAGATTATTAAATAACTAGGTGTCCTGGCTATAGGAAAGAAGAGATTGTGGGTCCTGGAAAGGGATAACACCTCTGCACACTCAAAGTAAAATATTCCAAAAATCATTTCTGCTCTTCTCTGCCTCCTCTGTGCAAACAGTATCCGCTTTTGTGAGGACCCAGACACCACTTAGAATTCTCAGTTAGTACCTCCATAGGAGAATCCAGTGTAACCATGACAGCTGTCTTACTTGATTATAACCTTTTAGAAATATATATTTATTTTAAAATAATTCTATTGATGTCTGAATTGCTGGATATCTGAAGTGTCTTCTGCAGTGCCTTCCAGTACTAAAATGAACTCGTTTAGACTATATGTGTGAGTTGTATGACAGTAATATTTACTCTTCTAGACAAAGTTGTTCCCTAAAGTACTTTTAGAATCTTCGCGTTCTGCCAATTATCTGAAATTTTACCATCTCATTCTGGAAACTTTATTTTAATTTTGAAGTAATTCAATTTGCCAAATGTTCATTTGTTTATGTAATTAGAAATGTAATTTACATAGTATTTTGATCGATAAAGCCTCTCCTCTGTATTCCCTTCTTGGGTAATGATACAATCATTCACCTGGTCATCTAAGCTGGAAATAAGGGAATCCAGTTAACTTCCTTCCTCTCCCTCCCCTCAACAGACATATAAGTGCACACACATCCCTACCCCTGATTAGCCTTAAGTTATGTTACTTTTCTCTGACCTTTTCTTGAAACATCCCTGCCTCAAGACATCTCTGAAAAGCCTTCATGATGTTAATAAAGGTAATAAATAATAGCAAACGGTTTGTATAATATCTGTTACGTGTCAGGCACTATTCCAAGGGCTTTACAGATATTATCCCATTTGATCCTCAATTAGGTGCTGTAATTATCCCATTTTATTGCAGAAGAAACAGGCTCAGAGAGGCGAAGTGTATGCCCAAAGTCACATAGCTAAGAAGAGATGGAGCTGGAATTTGGACCCAGATAATCTGACATCAGAATTGGGCTCTTAACCACTCTTCAGTTCTACTCAATCTCACCCAAGCAGATTTGGGCCATTTTCTGTTTAGCCTCTTGGTGCCCGTATCTTCATTTTCTTATATTTTAATTGTGTATGTACTTGGTGTTCCTAGAAGATTAAGACAACTTTAATGTTTACAAACATAGAATAATGAATCCATATACACTCATCTCTCTAATTCAACACTTATCAAAATTTTGCAATACTTCCTTCAATTATCTCTTTCTTGGTTTTCTTTCTGTTTTCCTGAAGTATTTTAAAGCACAACCCAGACATTATGAAATTTCACCTGTAAATACTTAAGTAGAATATCTTTTAAAAGAACATTTTTCTGCTTAACCATAATCACATTATCATACCTAATAAAATTAACATTCATTACTATTCTCCTGATCATGAGTTTCTTGAGGGCAGAATGATTTCAACTCTATATTCTGAGTACCTAGTGTACTCCCTGGTATACGCTGGGATTTAATAAATGTTTGTTATGATTCAAACGTTTTTAAGTTGTTTAAAACCATAACATTTATCCCCCAGAAACAATGTTATGAATAACTATCAGCTTCTTGGGTTAACTGACAACTCCTATTTAATCTACAATGATTAGATTAAATGGGACTAAAGTCGAGGCCTGAGCCCTTTGGAGCCCTAAATCCTAAACTATTTTATCTTTGAATATGGAGTCTGGGGAAAACCTGAGTCTAATTTAGCTCAGCCCTGGGTTTTCTTGTTCCCACTGCCCACCTGGGAAGGACATAAGAACACGGGCTAGACTGCGTGGGAGTGTTAATTGGTAAAAATTACTTAGAAGGAAATATGGCAGCATCCACCAAAAAATAATACACTCTTCAAAGAAATCTTTCCATGGAAATATGACTGCATGTGTACTAACATGTATGTAGAAAGTGTTCATTGCCATGTTTGTTATAGTACAAATTGGAGACAACCTGTGTGCTCATGATCAGGGTATGGATCAATAAATTATGATTTATCCACTAGATGTAGTGCCAAGCAGCTGTTGAAGAAAGGTAGAGCTATACGGGCTGACACAGCGTGTGCGTGTGTATCACACTGCGGAGGAGGGGATCACATTACAGACCACACGTCTGATTCCACGTGGATAAAAATATGTATGTGTGCATCCTCCTATTTATGTCAAGATATTTTTTTTTGAGACAGAGTGTCACTCTCCTGCCTGGGGCGAGTGCCATGGCATCAGCCTAGCTCACAGCAACCTCAAACTCCTGGGCTCAAGCAATCCTACTGTCTCAACCTCCCAAGTAGCTGGGACTACAGGCATGCGCCACCATGCCCGGCTAATTTTTTCTATATATATTTTTAGCTGTCCAATTAATTTCTTTCTATTTTTGGTAGAGATGGGGGTCTCGCTCTTGCTCAGGCTGGTCTCGAACTCCTGAGCTCAGGAGGATCCGCCCGCCTCGGCCTCCCAGAGTGCTAGGATTACAGGCGTGAGCCACCTCGCCCGGCCTTATGTCAAGGTATTTTTAAAAGATAGGCAGGAGAAGCACTGAATTGTTAGTAGTGGCAGCCAGTAAGTTGGGGAGGTGAAATGAGAGAGACATGAAAGAGGCTGTCGTATTTTACTCTATGTACTGTGGTACAAAATGAATCTTTTAAAAATGAAAATGCATTTATGTCTTGGATGATTTTATATCAAATTTTTAAATGGAGAGCTATACGTACGCAAGACAAAATACTGTATATAATTTTTTTTTTTTTTTGAGACAGAGTCTCACTCCGTCACCCAGGCCAGAGTACAGTAGGGTCAGGCTAGCTCCACAGCAACCTCAAACTCCTGGGCTCAAGTGATCCTCCTGCCTCAGCCTCCCAAGTAGCTGGTACTACAGGCATGCGCCACCATGCCCGGCTAATTTTTTCTACATATTTTAGTTGTCCGATTAATTTCTTTCTATTTTCAGTAGAGACGGGATCTCACTCTTGCTCAGGCTGTTCTCAAACTCCTGAGCTCAAGCAGTCCACCCACCTCGGCCTCCCAGAGTGCTAAGATTACAGGCGTAAGCCACCGCACCTAGCCACAATACTGTATACAATTTTAACTGATTTGAAAATGAAAAATATGAAACTACTCTTTTGAGATTTGAGAATAATAAAGGCTGAAATGTTTTTTAAATGTTAAAAATAAAATGAACTTGTTCAACAAACCTGTATTTAACATTTCCTGTGTGACAGGCACTATGCTGGGTGCAGAAAGAGACAGAAGCGTGTATGAAACAGTCCCTACTCTCCTGAACCTCGGAACCATTGGGAAAGATACTGTCTCTAGGAACAGCAATGGCAGATGAGGACCATGGGAACTACAGCAGATATGAATTGTTCAACATGACTCTTAGTTTAGTTACAGAATGCCGTAATGCCTTCTAATTTGTGGATTGCCCTGGAGTAGTATATACATAGTTCACAGAAAACTGGGGTTATCTTACACATTAAAAAGCAATGGCAACAATAGTAAACCCTATTTAAGTAAACTTAAATAGTAAACAATTATTAATCGTTGCACAGTAGTGTAATAATTAAATTGCATATCAGGTTTCAAATGTCACCTCTTGCTATTTCCATCCATTCATTTATTCACTTATTCAACAAATATTTATTGAATGTCTGTCTTGGCATTGTACTAGGAAACACTGGAGATATTGCAGTAAAAAATAAACTTTTATTTTAGAAAACATTTTAACATTTAAAAATACTGGGCCCTGGCCGGGCGTGGTGGCTCATGCCTGTAATCCTAGCACTCTGGGAGGCCAAGGCGGGCGGATCGTTTGAGCTCAGGAGTTCGAGACCAGCCTGAGCAAGAGTGAGACCGCATCTCTACTAAAAATAAAAAGAAATTGGCTGGACAACTAAAAATATGTAGAAAAAATTAGCTGGGCATGGTGGCACATGCCTGTAGTCCCAGCTAAGACTGAGACAGTAGGATAGTTTGAGCCCAGGAGTTTGAGGTTGCTGTGAGCTAGGCTGAGGCGACGGCACTCTAGCCAGGGCAACAGAGTGAGACTCTGTCTCAAAAAAAAAAAATACTGGGCCCTGGTGCAGTGGCCCATGCCTGTAATCCTAACACTCGGGAAGGCTGAGGTGGGAGGATTGCTTGAGGTCAGGAGTTCAGGACCAGCCTGAGCAAGAGCAAGACTCCCTCTCTACTAAAAATAGAAAAAAATTAGCCGGGTGTGGTGGTGCGCTCCTGTAGTCGTAGCTACTCAGGAGGCTGAGGCAGGAGGATCCCTTGAGCCCAGGAGTTTGAGGTTGCTGTGAGCTGTGATGATGCTGCAAAGTATGGAAAGTCTCAAACTGGTGTGATTCCTACGCACAGTTTAAGAGGCATGTGTTATCACAGCTTTGCTTATTGCATTTCTTTCTTGCTATGCGCACGGCATAATAATTGTATAACTGGTTTACAGAAATCTCTGCCAAAACGCCTAAGACTTTGGACATTTTGCCCTGTGTTAACTATTTGAGTCTTAATCCAAATATACAATTTAAAAATAAATTGTTACCAAAACCTGGGTGGATTTCCAAGTTAATAAAACAAAACATAAACCTCTCAGTTTTTACTTTTATGTTGTACCTATAGATGTTTAAAATACGGGCTTTCAACTTTACTATTCCTAAAATCTCTTCAATGTCCATATATCAATATTTTATTTCTCATTTGAAAATAAGTGTTGAAAGATACTGAGGTTATATCATATGCAAGGTTTTCACTTATTTTTCTTAATTGATCAGTACACTTTGATATTTATACTGTGAGATCTTTAGTGAAGATGCCCCAGTGACCATTAATTGGTAAAGTCAATAGAACAGGGGATTTGGAGACAAAATGTAAGTCAAGGCTCAGCTGCTTGTTAGTTAGTGACTTCTGCATGTTACAACTGTACTCAGTTTCTGTTTTCTCAGCTACAAAATAGTGGAGGATTTGTGAGAAGATTAAATATGCCAAAATGCTCTAGAAGCTATAAAGCACTATGGTTATTTTATGTTTGTGTTATTGTAACATTGCGGCAGACAGGTAGCATTTATTTAATGTTAGAAACCAACAGTAGACATTTTATTAACAGTGAAACACTATTCTCATGTCAGAAACAAAACAAGGATGTACTGACTTTTACTGAAATCAGGAGCCATTTTTTGAGCAGAATCATGGCATAACAGACTTATGGTTTTAAATGATCCCTCTGGCTGCCGTGTTGATAGAAAACCACAGGAGCTCATGGGTGGAAGCAGAGACCACTAGAGATGCTGCTGCAGCCATCCTTCTCCTTGACCCTTTTCCCTCTCTTGGCTCTGCTACTGCGTCTCTAGATTTTTCTCCTGCCTTACCAGGTGCTCCTTTCCCAGCACCACTTCTGCCCCAACCTCCGAATGTTGGAGCACCCTAGACTGGTCCCGAGATCTTTCTTGTACCTACCACCATTCATTGAGTGATCTTGTACAAACCTATGACTTTTAAGACCATGTCTTTGCTGGTTGTACACTACGCTTTGCACAAGCATAGAGCTTCAGCACTGAGCTCACAGTCATATATCCAATAGCGAGTTGCTATCCACACTAGAGCTCTTCATTTCTCCCCAAACACTTCC
>RJWJ010033036.1:0-18191 GCA_004363605.1 Indri indri
AAGACAGAGATAGTATCTTCTTCGAGAGCAAAGGGCAGGTTTGCCGATAGCATTGGAAAATGGAGATAGTGTTTCCCTTCCATGTAAAAAACAGGTGAGCTTATTGCCCAGTATAATAAAGAGACTATCTCTCTCTCTGGAGCAAAGGGTAGGCATGCCTGTGGCCCGTTACTAAAGATTTGGGTTCCCTAAGCTCAGGGTTCCTCCCCTGTAATACGAGCCTCTGCGTGTGCAGATATCCCTTGGCCCTCCTTTTGTCTCCGTATGAGGTTGACGAACCAACACAAGAAAATGCTGACTGCTGCTACTACTGTGAGTAATAAAGTCCTTTGTCTCTACTTCAGGAGTTTCATGCCTTCTACCAACATCTGTAAGACTGTGACAGGCTAACTTCTTAGCTTGCAAGCAGTGGCAATATAACAGCTCATTGCAGCCTCCAACTATGGGGCCGAAGTGATCCTCCCACCTCAGCCTCCCAAGTAGCTGGGATTACAGGTGCCCACCACCACAACCAGCTAATTAAAAAAAAATTTTTTTTTAAAGACAGGGTCTCACTATGTTGCCCAGGCTAGTCTTAAACTCCTGGCCTCAAGCAATCCTCCCACCTCAGCCTCCCAAAATGCTAGGATTACAAGCATGAGTCACCACACTCAGCCAGGATGTTTGATCAATTAGCAAAATTCCTAAAATTTTTAAAAAGGCTGTCTTCGTCACAGTTACATTTTAAAGCTGGTAATTATCCACTAGATTATAGGTTCTTTTTTAAGTTTTTATTTTTTTTTTTTTACTCCCCTGCCACCTGATTATAGGTTCTTAATAGGAGAGAACTGTGCCTTCCTTTCTGAAATTATAGCTCCATGCTCTGTGCCTGACACATAGTAGGTGCTCAATAAACATTTGTGGAACCAAAGTCAACTAAAGTAGCCCCTATCGAGTGCATTTTCATTGAACAATCTCTTTTAATAATTTCATTTTATAATTACTGGGCTTTAGTATTACATAGTGGTATTATTAATATTTCAAGTACCAATAAAATTTGCATTTTACTTCAATTTTATCAAAAACTATAGGCCGGGCGCAGTGGCTCACGCCTGTAATCCTAGAACTCTGGGAGGCCGAGGCGGGTGGATCGTTCTGAGCTCAGGAGTTCGAGACCAGCCTGAGCAAGAGCGAGACCCCGTCTCTACCAAAAATAGAAAGAAATTAATTGGACAGCTAAAAATATATATAGAAAAAAAAATTTGCCGGGCATGGTGGCTCATGCCTGTAGTCCCAGCTACTCGGGAGGCTGAGACAGTAGGATCGCTTGAGCCCAGGAGTTTGAGGTTGCTGTGAGCTAGGCTGACGCCACAGCACTCGCCCCAGGCAAGACAGTGAGACTCTGTCTCAAAAAAAAAAAAAAAAAAAAACTATAGTTTTCCTTTAAAAGCTGATTATCAAGGGATGTCGCATTTCCAAATGTGTTTTGATCATATCCAGCATCATGGAATACAGCAGACTTGGCCACTTAAAATATTTTGCTTCTCTCTTAGGTCTCCTTGCCTATAAAACAAGGGAAACTGGACAAAATGAGGCTTAAAATCATTTTTAACTTTAAGACATTATGATTGGATGCTACTGATCTCCAATTTTTCTCATATGAATCTAAAGAAAATTAATATTCACTTAAAAATCATTCTCTATTTAATTCACATTTTCTGGGATTTGCTTTCTCTCTCCAGGAAGGCACACCTGTTTTTGCTGGAGATGGAAAACAAAAACAAAAAATAATCCACCCGGAGGCAGAATTTGTGCCAATCTGGGTCTTATAGCTGTCTTTTGATCCCGGGCTGGCATTCTCTCCCGCCGTACATGCCAGGCGTGTCTGTGAGCCCCACCGTGCCAGCTCCCCTGTAGGTCTGGGGCCAGGCTGGAGGTCAAAGCTGCAGACCAGGATCCGTCCTCATAGGCTCCCCATCGATGTTCTCTCTTGCTCTAACTTCCTTGGAATAGAGCACTGAAAAATTGTGCTAAATACTCTAAGTAACTGCTAAAAATATTTTTACAAATTAAAAAATTCCATTTAGTGGTTAAGAGCGCAGGGCTTGAAGTCAGGCAGATCTCACATCCAGCCTGGAAATCAAACCTGTGCCACGTGGCTGTGTGAGAGTGAAATCCGGTAATATCTGTGGTGGCCTTAGCATGTGACAGCCACGTAGAAAGGTTTCAGAAATTTCGAATGTGGCTATCGATGTTTCATGTATTATCTGAGTTCCAGGTAGGTGTCCCAGAAACACGTCTGCCCTCGCAGTGGCCTGGGGTAGGGAGGGAATGGGGCGAGGGAAGGGACACCAGCTGTGAGTGGTAGATGGATTCGAGAGGGCTCTGAGCTAAGGTAATGACTCCACATCTGCAGGTCCCGGTTTTATTTTTATGTGCGCTTGGGAGAGAGTAATTCTCATAAAGATTCATAACTCCACAAGTGTTTTGAATCAGAAAATAATGAAGAACAGAACCTGGGTTCTGGCCTCAAAATTCCCTATAGCCCATCCAAGGGTCGTTCATGAGCTGTATTCTTAGAGGATCAGTGCACTAATTCCATTAGAACTAATGTTTCTGTACTTTAAAAAGTTCATGGAACATTATCAGACTGAAATATAATGTGAAATGTACTGCCAAACGCTTTCTGAAACAGATGATGACATAGAAATCTATCAGGGTGATCTTTAAACAAGAAATTATTGAGTCTCTGCAGAGGAGGAATGAGATGCGCAGAGGAGGAAGAAACCGACTTATCCCATCCTTGATTTGTTAGCCCCTGACGTGAAGAAATTAAACTCCAGAGGTCTTTCAGTCCAAAATACTGTATTTTCGTCAATTCCTTATAATTTGTGACACCCAGGAGAGAAGAAGCATGTGCACTTCTGCATGCCTGTGCTGTGCATGTGTGCACGTTGCGTGTGCAAACATGAACCTATGCGTAGAAGACTCCATGAAGGATTTGGAAGAGGAAAACTAAAAGGGAAACATTACCAAAGCTTCATGTTGAAAGGAATACTGAGTCAATGTTATTCTAGGCAGTACACGCAAATTTCAACTTAGAAACTGGCAAGTTAGTTATATTTTTCAGATGAGCAAAGTGCATACTTTCAGAATGATGGAAGAATATTTCAACATTAATTTTAACAGGTCTTTTTTATTGATGAAAAAAATGCCAGGCTCACCCAGACTGAGCTGAGCCACCACCATTCGATCTGGAAAGAACACGTTCTCAAGGGACCAGGTCACTCCCTGGTGAGTGAGCCTGTACTTTGGGGAAGAGAGGGTTTATTTGTGAAATGATATGGTATGAATCACAAATCTATTAGATACTTGGCCCTGCTTTACTGCAGATTATCTGGGCAAACTTCAATACCCCTTTCTGAAAACCACGAAGCATCCATAGCCAACCAGCCCTCACAGTGCAAGAGAGAAATACTTAACATTGCAAAGCCTGAGTCAGAAGTCAGTAACCCAGGTTTCGAACTGACTTGAACAATTTACTGACAACTCTTTACTTTCATTTCCCTATCTGTGAAACAGTTTTGCTCATTTTGCAAAATGTAAGATATTGATAGAATAAATTCTACAATTTCTATGAATCAATCTGAGTTCCTTCTTAGAATGACAACGATTGGAGGCTGCTTCAAGGGTGCTTGTCCAGCCCAAACCTCCCTCTTCTAAGAACTGCCTCCCCTGCCCCAGGACTGGGCCCCAGCAAGCATATCATTTCGACATGACACTGAGCCCCTCTGGCCATAGTCAGCTGAATCAAAAGTGGACAAAGGAAGCCGGTCTCTAAGTAAGCTGAACCTATCAGTGTCTCTCTCTCTCAAAAACTTGGAAGGGGGGCCTTAGAGCCTGGGTCAGTTGGTTGGGAGCCTGAGAGTGGGAAGTGATGTAGAGCCAAGGATTAGGCAGCATGTTTCTGACGTTGTTCCAGAAAACAGGAAAAGCCAGTCTGCACAGAGAGAAAAATGATGCTGGTATGCAGCAGTCATAGGGATGAGCAGTTGCTGGTCCCTAGAGAGCGAGGTCCTCATCCAGGACTTCATGCGCCCTAGCTCCTCTAACCTCATTTCCTTCCAACAGATTTCACTTTTCAGCATACGCTCCTTGCAGGGAATCTCTGTTACTTGGAACCAAATGATCCCCAAGCCTGAAATCATATACTCTGAGTTGTCTGTCTCAGAAAAGCTAGCAATGTCATTGACCTACAAGGATTCTTAGCAAGACTTTTCATTAAAAAAAAAAACAAAACAGTTTTCTTAAAAAACCCTTTCAGAATAAAACACTAGCTTCCTGCTTATTCTTGGGCCTTCTTATCTGTTAAGGTTGAGCCCATTTTGGCATGTTACCCTAACATGCAAGTGAGCACAACTCTAAACAAGAATCCAGGACTCAGCTATTAGTAGAGTTGTAATTTTTGTTAGAGCATTGAAAGATAACCATTCTCAAACCGGTACGCAGCTAAGCTGGGTTCGACTCCTTGACAAGTGCACAGCAAATTTGTCCATGCACAGGTGGAACCCTGGCTCTGTCAGCCAGCGAGTGGGTGAAATGTGCATGTCACTCACAGCACAGATGGCCCATCCACACTGTACTCTCAAGGGCATCAAATGGACCAGAAGAATTTGCACCTGAGATGAGAAGCAGTCTCCCACCACCGGCCAGCCTGCAGTAGGGGTGTGAGAAGCCAGGTCGTTTCTGTTCACAGGGAATTCGGGTGAATCATGACCATTTCTGTCAGTGTGAGGCTGAAAGTGAAACTCTATTCAACCATCAAGATTTGCTCAACTGAAGGCTGATTATGGTGGGAAGCAAAGCACAGAATTTACTCACAAGTAATCCTAGACCTGTAGGTAGAGACCTTTTCCTTTGTGGTATCTGGCTCATCACATCATTAAGGAGTATGTTTCTTTCTCTGTCTCTCTCTCTTTCCACATATATACATATATGCATATGTGTGTGTATTTATATATATATTATGCAGGGCCAAGTGATTATTATCAAAGAGATTATCAGAAATGTTCCATCCTGCAACTTCTCAAGAGAGATGAGGCTTCCATATTGGCATCTGCGAGCTCATTTGTTCTGTAGGTGCAGAAAAGTACTTATATTTCCCCACAGAAGTGTGGTTAGTAGGAAAATGAAAGTATTTTAACTTCTCTTCATTGGAATTTAAGGGGAGCCATAAAGGATTCATCTTGTCTCTTTCCCCCTGGCTCTAGCTGAGACTCTCCTGACATCAGTGCCTGCCTGTCCCACAGAGAGGACAGCTCTCCACCTGCCTGGCCTCCCAGCCTGCTCCCCTGCCGACCGCGGCCAGGTTACTGTGGTAGCAAGTGCTCCCTCATCTAGCCGGCAGCTAGAAATGCAGAGGGCATTTCTGTGGGCAAAGTGCCGAGAATCATGCCTTGTCTAGAAATGTCACAACAGTCCCATGTGAAACAATAACAGGGACATTCATTTTGATTCTGAGGGCTTGCGCTTGTGGTGTTTGTTTACTCGGGTGCTTCCTGAGCCCCAAGATGACCTTTCTAGCCATTTAAGGCTGAACTATTTTCAAGAGTGTATCATAAGTAGGACTTCTTGTTGGATTCAAAAACATTTTACAAAAAAATACATCCATCCTGGAGAATCAGCATACTTTTAAGATAAGAAAACCCACTCTTTGAAATCTAACAAGCACAGTGGAGTCTCTGAAAAGTGTGTTAAATGGCCAAACGTAACATAAATTCCAGTGAGTTGTGCAAGCTACTCAATGGCTACTCATTCTGATGAGTACAATTTTGAATTGCAGTGACATTGTATAAACACAGATGTTTCCTTTTTTCCTTCTATCTTATTAAGAAGAAAGAAAATAAATTAAACCCACAAGCGGCAAATGAATGAATATGTTATTGATTTTTTAAAATCATCTAGAGCCTTACCCATAGAAGGTTTATGTAATAGTGAACACTCAAAAGGAATTTTAATATGTGTCTTTAGATCATTTGATTTACAATTTTCACCACAGGGATTTTTATTGAAAAATGACATTTTCAGGGCAGTCCCTGATATCTCTGTTCCCCATAAATATGGAGCCATCCTCCTGCCCCATCTCCCACTCTTGTACATACCTTGCACTCAGGCAGTTATCACTTGATATTGTCATCACTGGCTCATAAGGGCATCTCCTCCAACAGTCCATGGATTCTTTGAAATAAAAGAACATCCCTCCTTTATGCTTGAATTACTAGTTTTTAGTAATTGGTACATATCAGGTATATAATAAAGAGCTGTTACATAAATAAGCAAATTTACTAATACAGAATGTTATATAATGTAAAAGAAAGAAAAAAATCCTAAAAGTATGATAGAATGAAGTCTAAAAGTCTAATGGGCAAAAAAAAAGAAAAAGAATAAAACAAGTTCATTTGTACAGCTTTCCTTTTTATCTGATGTCAATTCTTTCTCCAATAAGCAATCGACGGATGAAAGGTAAACATTATATCCTTATTAAAAACAATGCATCATGCAGAAGGAACACCATTTAAGCAAGAATGCATTCTTGGTAAACTTGATTTTTCTCTCAAATTTTTATAAATTGAGATTTAATAGAAGGAATCTAATTCATTTCCAAGGTAGTCTTTTCTCGAAGAGATCTCTGTCAAGATGAAATGACTCTGAGCTAAGTCCAAATACTTTTAAACATGTTGCCTTCACTACTTTTGAAAATCCAAAATAGCATATCCAAAAAAAAAAAAAAAAAACAACAAACCATGATTTTTTCCCCTGAATGGAAATTTCCATTTTGCTGCAATTCACTGCATTTTTCCCATCTTGTCCTTGTTATGGTTTTCCCTGAGTGACCACTCCTTTTTGTGGCTGCTTCTGTCCGGGCCCATGCATCTCCTCCAGGAACCTGTTTGTTTTGATGAAGTGTGTTGGCCATGTCAGGGTCAGAGGAAATGAGTACCTAGTCTTTACTTCAAAGCTTAAAAATGTTTTTTTGGACCATATCATAGATTTTTTTTCTTTTTAAGAGAAAAAAACAACACACCATTTGAGGAGCTTCACATTGGGAACAGTCTTCATAACAGACTCTGTTGTTTCTTCGCTCTTAGGAGGGCAAAGCAGGCACTGTGTTCCCCAAATGACCACATGATTGAGATCACCTCATTTTTGTTCTCTGCTTCAAGGTCTGTGGCCTGGGACAGAATCTGGTGGCCTATACTCCTGGATGAAAAATGGCATCTTCCTGTATCTTCCTGTATCTTCCTGTATCTAGGGAAGAGCTTCAGAGGACATTGCCTCTTTGGCTCTGGATTATACTTCATTTGAGCTTATCTCACCAGAAGCAAAGCACAAGTAAGCACCACTGTATTGGACACTTATCCTGAATTTTTGTTATTGATTTGACTTTTTACACTTATCCTGAATTTTTGTTATTGATTTGACTTTTTATCCAGAGGAAGAGGGGGCTGGGTTGGAGGGGAGGGTGGACCATTCTTCCCTCCATGTCTGACTTAAAATTGTCCATTTATACCAACTTGATCCCAGCATCAAATAAAGCACATGGGAAGTGACAATGTAAAGTGGGAATGTAAAACAATCACACAATCATGTACTAGGACTGGGGAAAGGACTTTAAAGCATTTCCATTCTACCCAGTCATCTGCAGTTTACATTATTCTATAATATCTCTACAAGCTAATGCCTGGTATCTAAGTACAATAAATATTTAATAAGGCAATGCACTCTAAGTGTGGATACCACTGTACTCAAAAAAATACAATGTACTCAGGAGGACCCAGTCACCTCTGAGAAGTGCAGAAGTTTTTGCTGTAGGTGCTGACTTTCCCGACTGCAGGTATTTTACGCTGATGATCTGATTAGATCGCTGGCCAGAATGCTGGATTAAACTTTCCATCTTTAGATCTCATCATCCTATGAAGTCTTATTTACCATGGTGGTCCCTTGATATCTGCAGGGGATTTGTTCCATAACCCCCCCCCACCTCCACCCAATACTAAAATCTGTGGATGCTCAAGTCCACAGTTGGCCCTGTGGAACCCATGGATATGAAAAGTCAGCCCTCGGCATCCATAGGTTCCACATCCCACAAATACTGTATTTTCCATCCGTGGTTGATTGAATTTGAAGATGTAGCACCCATAGATATGGAGGGCTGACTGTACATTATTTTGCAAAGAGGAGCCCTCAAGACGAAGTGGGAAAAAAGCCCTAATGGTCTGCAAACATTTGTGGCTGGCACTTCCACTGGCTGTGTTTACAGGTTCCTCTCCCTCTGCCTTGTGTCACTGTGACTAGCCACCCTTGAGCAGGCTGCTATGTGCTCTGATTCATGACCTAACCTTCATTGAGGGATTATTTGTCCTCCCAGACACCCTGACAGCCTGGGTCAGGCCACAGATGTGGGCATTTGGACTTCCTTTCTTGATGCTAATTTTGTCATTACAACTCTTGGACGCCACCACCCATCCAACCCCATTTCTTCCTTTTCCTTCTGTTCATTTTCAGTCTGAGAGTTTGCCAGTATGATAGTAAAATATTGACATATTCATGTATTTTTTTATTTTTAAAGAACTAAAATAAGATAAAGTGAGCCATTCCTGTCTTCTCGGGGGCTGTGAACCTGTCGTTCAGCAAGTATCTACTGAGCTCCTACTATGTGCTAGGCATTGCTTCCCCTTCGAAGTCCAGTTGATTTTTTTTTTTCAAATGCCACCATCTCTTTGAAAAACATATTTTGACATTGACAAATCGTTTCCTGTTTAAACACCATTTTAAGGGTTTGTTAAGGTGGTCCTTCTGTTCCCCTTAGTCACAAATCTGTCTTAAATTTTCTAGTTGTAGTAGTCCTGGTCTACGCCAAACAGAAAGTTGGCACTCAATTAATAAATGATATGGTAGCCGGGGGAGCTCTTAGAAAATACACTTGTTAAAGCAGAGATGAATGGCCAGACTTTCAGCAACTGACGTGGTTGGTGCTCCTTCAGAAAGAAGAGCTACAGCTTCTTATTCTTTCTCCATTTTAGCAACGAGGCTTCTTCCCCCGTGGCTCCTAAAACCAATCGAAATTCCTTTCTTTCCACTTCATAGCTCACCAGTGACTAATCATAGCATAAATGCACCTTTAGAGCTGTAAATGACATCGGAGCCGCCAAGCCTCAGAGAGGTATTAAATCACACGGAACGTTAGGGTAGGGCCAATGGCAGAATCCAGGTCTCCCAACCATCTGCACTTCCTGCCAGAATAACATGAATCTGGGGGTCCACCTGCAGATGGTCTCGAAAAGACACCCCTTTATCATGTGCTGACAGAGCAGAAGTCCCGGAAAGGCTTCTCCGCTAGACAGGCACTCGACGCATTCTCTAGCGCTCCTGCTTTCTCCTCCTAAAGGTCAGTGTAACAAGTGCTTCTTAAATCTCAGTTCTGGGAGGTTTGTCCACACGTCAGCTACTAGATGACGATAGCAGACAGGTAGTTCCTTTCCTGCAGGCATCAAGGCACCTAATGGTTGCGTGAAAAGGGGACCCCTTGCCATGACTGTGGCTGGCGTCCATGAGGCAAATGGGCTGCTTCTCGGAAGCTCCCAGATGAAAGCAGGGGCGGGGGCAGCGCTGGGAAGGCAGTGCACCAACAGGGGTGTGCGATTTGGGTTTGCAGGGAACTGAAAAGCAATGGCAACATCCACTAGCTGTCTGCTCCCTACTGTCTGTCTCCACGCGCCGGCAATTGCAAACGACCCCAGTGATAAACTCTCCTTCCTGAAATAAATATTTTTTCATCTGTGCTCTAACATTTAGAGCAATTGCTGCATTTACATATAAACATTGATTTTGCATATACAAATTTGACTTTATGTATAAAAACATCTCTGTAAGCTTCAAATTAGCACATTTTGATTATGTGTTCTTTAATAAACAGAGTAATTTACATGGAAGTTAATGCAGAAGACTCCAGTTTCCCAGCTAGCGCAGACCAGCACCAATTCAGCTATGTCTGTGTTTCTTCTGCAGCAGTGCTTGTCTCTATTTCCTATGGCACCATGTGTTCGTGTGCTTAAATAGCGGATTCAAAATAAACAACAATAGTGTATTAGGCTGCTCTTACTGCTGTAACAAAATATCACAGACTGGGGGCTTGAATAACAGAAATTTATTTTCTCACTGTTCTGGAGGCCAGAAGTACAAGATTGGGTGTTGGCAGGGTTGGTGTCTGGTGAGGCCTCTCCCCTTGGCTTGCAGATGGCTGCCTTCTGTGTCCTCTCATGGCCTTTTCTCTGAGGAAAAGGAGAAAGAGAGAGAGAGAGGAAGAGAGAGAGATAGAGCACCCTCGAGTATCTCTTCTTATGAGAACACCAGTCCTATCAGATTAGGGCCTTACTCTTATGACCTCGTTTAACTTTAACTACCTCCATTAAGGCCCCATCTCCAAATACAATCACACTGGGCTTAGGACTCCTACATATGAATCTGGGTGGGGGGGGGACTCCTATATATGAATCTGTTATGGACAATTCAGGCCATAACAAATAGTGAACATAAAGATGAAGAAATAAAACTTTAGTCACTTCAACTCTGTCATTTCTGTGATTATGCAGCATTTTTATTTGTGTTTAAAATTTTAAACAAAGAAACAGAGTGCAAATTGCAAGGTGTAAAACTTTTGTTCGGTATATGCAAACTTTAGCTCATACCTAAGATATTTTACTACTTTACAATAATTCCTTTAAAATGTAAATTTATTTTTCTTTATAAATTGTTACTCATATAATGTGGATTCAAATTAAATGTAGTGGTCATTATTGTGACAAATATGTAGACATGTTTTCCACCCTTTTCAAAAAACATACATTAATTTAATTTAAAAAGTTTGAGTTTATGACTTGATTTCTTTCTTGTGCCATAAGATTTTCATTGTTTTGATTGGGTTTGTAGTGCCCAAGAAAATAAAATCTTCACTACATTTCTTCTCTAGGCATTTTTATTTTGTCATTGGATTTGTCAAATACCCATGGAAAGCTACAGAGGAGAGGGTCTGGGTCATTACTAGAAAAGAACATGAAAAGAAGCTAAGAGTACCATGAGGGCCTGTGGCCTCGAATTAGCCTAGATAAGTGTTCTCTGCAGAAACCTGGCCAAGTTCTTGCCCAACAGATATGGAACCCGGGGAAAGTGAACCAAAAAGTTTATTCCCATCCACTCAGGGCTCACTCCCATTTGTCTCCTGTTTAGTCCCTGTCTGCCCCTCCAAGGCATTGAGTGCGCACCTACGGGCACCCCAGCCCACAGCTGCAAGCCAGCCCTGGACCACCTCTCAGGCCTAGGGTGTGTACCTCAGCAACAGAGTCTGCCCCCGGGAGGACGGACCTCAGGAAAAGCCAGCAAGGACCTCGGAAAGAGGCTTGGGGGCTATTTGGCTGGGGAACACTGGGGACCCCATACTCAGATCTTGGGGAGCAGGGCTTGGAATGGGCACTTCCTCTTGGCTCTGTGGCCTCTTCACCCCACAGGGAGAGGCACAGCCAGAGGGGCTGCGGGCTGGCAGACCTGGTCGTCTGGGCCTGAAGGAGGCACTGTTGTGGACGACACATGTCCGCTGATGGATGCGATTTTGCTTTGACGTGTGGGTCATGCAAGATGCAGTTTGCAAAATTTTCTCCTCACTAGCTCCTTGGATCATCCCTCTGTCGTGGACCTTAGGTGTCAGGTTCCTTACTCAGGATCCCTGAAATTGCCATTAAAAGGCCACTGAAAGTCATCCAGCCTCTTGATTCTCCAACTTATGGCTTATTTTTGACCCTACAATGGCCTATTGGGAACCCCATAGACTGAAGTCAAATTTGTGCACACTTTCCCAAGAGATAAAAATACAACGTTTTTTCTTCTAGTATTTAAACCAAAATTGCTTGAAGATAAACAAAGACCACTCTCAAAGCACCCTTTATTTAATATATTTGCATCTATATTTGTATTTATGCATCTATTTGTGCATGTGTATATGTGTGCGTGCTTGTGTGTGTGTGCACTCTGGCGCAAAAATGCGTGTGCACACAGGGCGTGTGTGTTTGTATCTTTGGCTCCCAGAAGTCCCATTGAGAGTGATTTGTTTTGAATACTGATGCCTGTTCCGGATGAGAATTTCTTTTTTTCTCTTAAAGGTGTCAGTGGAAGCTGTGAAAAGGTAAGATCAGAGAATATAACATCCCCTAAGGGACTTTTCAAAGGTTCACACTTCATGTGCCAGACTCCCTTATTTTGGGATAAGTATTTGACATGCTTTGTTACCTGATTAAACCTGCATGTGTTTCGTTCTGGCTTATTACTGTCTGGAGCATTGTGTTGTGAAATGAACATTGCTGGCATGTGCCTGCCAAATGCAGTGATTCAGAGAATTATGAATTAGGATTCTTTAATTACAGAGATCAGCACCCGATAGGTTAATTTCAAAAGTGAAGTTAACCACATGCGCTCTATTTATTTTCAAACTAATTCTGTTGACTTACGTTTCATTTAAAAGGTCTTATCAGTCCCCTATTAATAAATAGCATTGTAACAAGAAAATAAACAAAATGCTCAATATTATTTCACCTGGGCTGGAGAATGCAAAAGAAAATGAAGTGTTCATGAAATAGAATTCAAACGCTAGTAATTCTTTGGGGACATTTCTTTAATAGTAGTTTTATTTGTTATTATTATTCTGTACTACTCTTAAATTTAACTTAAAAATATTTAGTTTCCTGGCATTAGATTATTTTGTTTGAGAGCAAGTAAGAGCAAGATGATTTGTGAAAAAAAGAAAACTTAAAACAAGCCCACCTTGTTTTCTCTGACTTCCATGGATGCTTAGATATTAAAGAAATTGCCATAAATGATGTCTAATTTTCCATTTTATAAACCCTAATAGATATTAAATTGAAACAACAGTAACAATGTAATGTGACACAGTCTACCAAGGCAGCTTCTTTAAAAGAGTCAATGTGTTGAGTCATAGCCTGAGGACTTAAAATCTAAGCTATTTATTTTTAAAGGGTATATGCATTATACTTATTTTAGGGGTTTATTCTTTATTCCAAGCAAGGCATGCACATAATAACCATTTTTAAAAGATCCAGTCAGTAGAGCCCAAAATAAAAAGTTTAAGTCTTCCTCTATCCCTATTACCAGAGGCACAGAATTTCAACAGTTTCGGAATTTATTTCAGTGGTGCACTTCTATTTTACATGAGATGCCGCTAGGAGATAAAAATACAGCATTCGTTTCTTCTAGTATTTAAACCAAAATTATATGAAGATAAATAAAGATCACTCTCGAAGCACACTTCATTTAATATATCTGCATCTATATTTGTATTTAGATATCTATTTGTGCATTTTTTTAAGAACTGTGATTTTTTAAGCATATGTACGCTATCCCACAATTTCTTAAGATCCCTCCCCGGAGCAGCACATCTTGGGTGCTCCTCAAGCATGCTTCCAGAGAACACATTATCTAGGTTATTATTTAAATGATTTTCAAGTGAAGGAAGCTCCAAAACGCTAACAACGTCGCATTTTAATAAAATGTGAATGCAAGCATAGAAATTGCAGGTAGAGCGCAGGCCTCTTTCCCTTTAGAAACTCTCGTTTTACATAATTCTCCAAGATAACATTCCCTCCAAAACCCCTTCAGACAGGGGTTATTCTCGTCGTCTCTTCTGCCCGGGGACCTCACTGTCCTTCACACACTATGCACAGACTCCTTGTCATCAGATTATTGACACTTTCAGGGATATAGGGCCACCCCAAAATGAATAGGAGCATCTTGCTTTGACCTTGAGGCTTCCTATGACTCTGTTCTTTGATTCTGCGTGGTGACATCCTTTGCAGGTAAACTCGCCTTATATAAAGACCTTTTAGTATTAAAGTAACTTCACTTCATAGGATGGCATCCGAGGTAAACTCTCCTTATACCTGATGTTGCGACTGCTAGTGAATAAGAGTAAGGAGAAATGAATCCCTCCTGGGATCTTGGAGAAGGTTCTACTGAGGAAATAACGGTTATCCTGTATTTTATAGAAAGAGGGAACTTTGGAAGTAAGGAAAGACATTCAAGCTGCAGGAGCCGAGGGTAGAGGCCTGCCTCTGCTTTGACATTGAGTTGTCGGGAGGGTAGAGCTCAGAGGAAAGGGAGAGAGTTCATTTGCATGCCAGGCTGAAGAATTTAAACATCATGTTGCATGGACTCTAAGGACTCACTGAAGACTTTTAACTCAAAGAGCTGAGGCAAAACCAAGGAAGCAGCCTGTTCCTGCCGATCTGCACCCACCGAGGGCACACAGTGTCTAGGGGAAGTCCTGCAGGAGCGCTGCGGTGAACAGGGCGTGCGGCGAGAGGATGCGCACTGAGAACGCTTTCACCCGTCCCCGTCCACCTGTCTGTCCTCACTCCTACGACGCTCAGCGTAACCTTCTCCAACTTAGTCACAACTGTCAGCCCTAAAGCTATCCCTTCTCCTAGCAATTGGAAGGAGAAGCATTCCTAGAATCTGAAAGATCTCTAACCACAAAGCTGTACAGAGCAGCCTTTGAACGTGGAGGCTGCCTCCCAAACCCCCCCTGGAGCAGCAGGAGTCCGACCCTAACTCAGATGGCTTCCGGAGGCAGAGCAGGCCTCTTGGAAAACAAGGGGTCTTTGCTCTCCACACCTTTTCCATGTTCTCTTCATATACATTCTGTTTCTGCTCAGAGTTAATTGTGAAAAATCCAATGGACCTGCACAGACAATCATCTACAGAGATATTCATTGCCATTTTATGTATTTTGGCAAAAAGAAAAAAAAAGAAAAAGAAAAAGAAAAAAGAAAAACAACCTGAATTTCTAACAGTAAGGAATTGGTAAATTAAGTATGGTATATCCATACAGTGTCATACCATGTGGCCATTTTAAATGATGGAGAAAATAATATGTAATGACATGGCACAACCGTCTTGATTTCTAAATGCTAGAATTATGCATGATGTTTTCTTCTTTTTTTTTCTTCTAAATTTTCTATAATGTGGGTACATGTTTAATAACAAGGAAATGTTATTTTAAAAATCAACAGTGTTTTCTTCCTTCTGTTTCAAGGCCTACACACTCTTGGATTCAATTCCTTTTAAAGAAACTGTAAATTTAGAAAATGCTTAAAGCACATCTTGATGCATCATTTACCTAAGGAATCAAGTGTACATTTCTGGACATTTGAAAGCTACAGTTTCAACCATGATCCTGGAAACATGGTCAAACCTCAAGAGTAAAATATAAGACTAAAATTTGCATCATCCATCAAAACCCCTTGACACACACAGATTTTATTTATGTGAAGCTTGGGCAGATACCATAATTTTTACGATTACTGAATCCTCCAGTTTAGCAAATTATTCTCTCTCTTTCTTTCTCTCTCTCTGAAGTCTAGAACTTAATATTTACGAATAACAAGGTTATAAAAAAGTGACAAATTTTTAACTCCCATACAATGATTACTTATTGTTTATCATTATTCAGCATTAATTTCAGATTTGCCATTTAAACAATTTTTTATTACTTTAATTTCGGAGATGTCAGAACAAGCTTCATAAGCATTCTTTCTTGTTAGGAAAAAGCATTTAATAAAATAGAAACTCCAGAGCAGCCTAGGTGAATACGCCCTATAAAGGAAATATATAAAATGTGAAAATAATGAGCAGATCTTACCTTCCAAGTGCCTTAGTTAATCCTTGGGAATAGGGAGGCAGTACTCAGGAAGTTGGGTTAATACTTAAAAGCCACCTGGGTGCTATACAGTGCAAGGAAGCAGCAATTCAGAAGAGCTAATGGTACTTTTGAAAAGTGTGTTACTTATTCCTGGGCAGAGGGGAGGGGAGGTAGCTCCGACATAAGGAAAATCTGGCTCCGATATTTGTGGTTTAATGGCTGCTATATCCAAGAAAGTCAAAGTGAGATGTAGGCATTATATAAGAATCCTCTTCACGTGCCAATGTGCTTTATTTAGTCCTAATGGCAGATGGGGAAACTGAGGTCTCTGAGAATAGATTCATACTTGCCCAAAGATATAACAAATCAGACATTAAAAACCAGACTTCACACAAATATGATACATTTTTTTAAAAAAACTTTAAAGTGTTTCTGATTCTGTTCACATGTTCTGAGTATTTGTTAATTCATTAACTCCAGATATTTGGACAGCTTGACTTGATTTGAATAACACTCCGAAATTTAATACACAGCCCCCCTCCCTTCTCAGTATTATACAATTTTGGCTCCAGAAATGAACGTAGTCTTAAACGTTCCCCTGATCACATATATTTTCTCACTAAAGTGTAAGAAACGTATCTTTTTCTTTAATTCTTGGCCCAGATTCAGGTTGTAAGGATACATGGTTTTCCAAACACCTGCATGAATCAACAAGATCCAAATCTGCTTAAGGGGCCTGTATGTTTTTCTCTAAAAAATCGTGTTTTCTCCACCAAACACTGATCCAAGATCTGCTTCAGATATCATATATTCTTTCCTAAAAGAACTTTTCTTCTCCTTTTCAGGAATGATTAGGAAAAGCTTGGGTGGTAAACCGGATTGCAAGGCTGTTAATGCTGAAAAGAAAGACGGTATTGGCTCATTCAAATTACTGGGACAGCAGAGAAAAGGCGAAGTGATTTTGAAATCATTTAAAGAATGGAGTGGTCTAACTGAAGCTGCATTGGAATGCTTAGGGACAGGGTTCCTTCATAGTTTCTCAGGGAGGAGGTAAAACACCAAAAAGAACTGGAGTTCGGGGGCCAAAAGCTTAGAAATGACCCAAATTTTTTCACTTTTAATGGTGTGATATTTCAATTGTTCATGAATACTCTTGGACATGCTGGGAGATCGATGAATACACGATTATCACTTTGAATTTAACTCTTCTTAAACTGGGTCTTTTTAAATATCACAAGAAACTTACTGTCATTTTTAAGGACATCATGCTATTGGTTAATCATCAGCAGGACCTGCACTCTAAATTTCTTCGTCAATAATAGTGACAAATGTCACGACTCCATTGCTCTCTCTCGGTTCTCCTGCTCATTACCAATGGCTTACACTTGCAAGAGAGAGCTATGCGCTTTGAAGTCAGGCAGACCTTACAAAGTGTGGGACCTTTGACAAAGTTATGTAACTTTCCCAAATTTCAGCTTCTTCATGTTCTGTAGCATAAGAGTAATCATGGCCAGGCTCGGTGGCTCACGCCTGTAACCCTAGCACTCTGGGAGGCTGAGGTGGGCGGATTGTTTGAGCTCAGGAGTTCAAGACCAGCCTGAGCAAGAGCGAGACCCCTGTCTCTACTAAAAAAAAAAATAGAAAGAAGTTAGCTGGACAACTAAAAATATATAGAAAAAATTAGCTGGCCATGGTGGCACATGCCTGTAGTCCCAGCTACCTGGGAGGCTGAGGCAGGAGGATCACTTGAGCCCAGGAGTTTGAGGTTGCTGCGAGCTAGGCTAACGCCACGGCACTCACTCTAGACCGGGCAACAGAGTGAGACTCTGTCTCAAAATAAATAAATAAATAAAATAACAGTAACTAACATTTATTAGGTGTTTATTATTAATATTTGCCAGGCAATACCGAACATGTTAACTCATTTAATGCTACTATTAACCCCATTTTACAGATGAAGAAGTGGAGCTACTTATTTGTTGGAAGTTTAAAGAATCAATAAATAATGTTACTTTCTTGCTTTCCCAAGTTGGAAAAGAATAAGAGATAGACATAGCAGTGACGCAGGAGAAGCTCAAAATATTCCTTTTGTTGATAAAGTGAATCAGAGAAAATGTCTTTAGATCTGTAGAATATCTTACTATCTACATGTATCCCTTAACATTATGTTACAAACCTCAAATACATACAATGAAGTCTATTTTTAAAAAAAAAGATTCAATTCAACTTCTTAAATAAATATGGAACTTCCAGATTTTAAAAATTTCTATTTCTATTGGTATTGCCAAGTTGTGTTTTTCTAAGAATTTGTCTATTTTATATAAATTTTTAAGTTAATTGTCATAATGATGTTTAAATATTCTCTTATTACCTTTTTAACATCTGTAAGATCTGTGGCAAAGTTCCTTTTATTCAGTCTCTGATAAGATTAATTTGTACCCTCTCCTAT
>RJWJ010033037.1:0-18069 GCA_004363605.1 Indri indri
TTTGTCTCTCACTAGAAGTCAAGAAAGAAAAAGCAACAAAGTGTCCTTTGATGCGGCAGCAGGCAGGGATGGCAGTGCTGCAGAGCAGGGCTGATGAGAGGCAGCATAGACTCGTTTCTGGAGCAAACTTGACTTCTTTAAGTCGCTTGCCATCAATTGTGGGTCTTGTATAATAGCTGACTGTATTATTTTTTGCCCTAAGAATAGACCTTTGTTCTCATACAGTATTACACCCTTGAATGTTTCAGTACTAGTTACTATGCTTAAAAGAAAGGCACAAAATACTATATTTGTTCAAAACGAAGATGAAATCAACTATTAAATCATCTTTTCTAAGAACTCACCAATCTATAAATAAAATACGCTTGGAAAATAGATATTTTCTGCCTCTGCTTTTTTACTTTCCGTGGCATTAAGAGGTACATTTCAGCAATACTTTTCTCAAAAAATAAAACTAACTCACGTGCATTCGATCTACTCTGCTAAACTCCTTTCTGTAGGATTGGATTCTACTCAAAGGAACATGTGCTCATTAAAAATATTTCATAGCATAGAAGTTCTCACTAGACCCTTTGGTTTGTGTGATATCTGTAATGCTGGCTCCTTTCGCACCCACGATTCACCTGTGCAAATGTCTAAGTGACAGCTGACATACAACATGCAAATCACTGCAAAAGAGAAACACACAGAAAACCCTGGAACTTAATTCCATGTCCCAGAGCATCACTCCCAAAGATACAAAATGTCTGGTTGTTTTATCTATTTTGTGATAGATTCGGAATGAAGTGATCAGCTTCTCTAAAATAATTATGTAATAAATGATAACGCTTACCTCCTTACAGAAGTGGCAATCTTGAGAGATAAGCCTGGTTTACTTCCACGGCTTTCCTTTCCTTACAGTGCACCTGCTGCAATGGCTGCCCTTGCACTCCTGAGAATGCCGCAGCTCCCTCAGTCCTCAGAGCTTCTGCGCAGACAATTCCCTCTGTCTAGAGCATCCTACACACCCTTCCTAGCCTAATCAAACCCAATTCACCTTTCAGATCTCAACTCGAAAGCCACTTGTCCATGATAGCCTTCCTAACTAGCCCTCCCACCCTGAGTCTAGATGACATTTTCCTGTTGGGTGTGTTATGCTGGATTCCTGTGCATTTGTCACAGTTTATAGGGACATTACGTGGTTCTTTGATGAAGATCCATCTTCCATACCAGACTGTAAGCCCTGTCAGGACAGCAACTATGCCTGTTTTGCTCGCACTGGAGTCTCAGAGCCTAACACGATGCCCGGCATATATTAATAGTAGGCACTCAATGTATGTGCTGAACGAATACACAAACCGTATCATGTCCTGGCACACTACCATAATAAATGATCAGACCAAATAAAGATGTGATGAGGAAGATAGAAAGTCTGTTCTGAAAACTGCCTAGTCAACTGGGACAGTATCGGTGACAGTAAGTTGATTCTTCTTAGTGAATTTAGTTTTATCTTGATCAATCCTAGGATGATGACCCTAACAAAGAATTGGTTTAGCCCTAAGGATAGTATAATACCATAGAAGGATTAGGTTCAGCAGCATGTTACAGAAAACCCAAAATAACAGTGTCTTAAACAAGATAGATACATATTTCTCCTTCACTGTAAACAAGGTCTATAGGAAATTATCCAGGATTGGTATAGTGCTCTATGGTGGTAGGACCCAGGTTCCATCTATTTTGCTGCTCCAGTTTCCACAGCATTGACTTCTACTTCATGATCCACAAGGCTGCTCAAGTCTGGCCATCTCACCCAATTCCAGGCATAAGGAAGAAAGAAAAGGGTAAAGAAGGGTGATGTCCCCCTCCCCATCTGAAAATCTTACACGTAAATCCTTTGGCCAGAATATCATCACACATCCACAACCAGCCACAAGGGAAGCTAGAAAAAGTAGTCTTCAATCCAGGAGAAGCATAAATTACTTATAAAGAAAGGGAGACGGGATGTTGGGAAACAGTCAGTAGTCTCTGCCACAGATTGCTCAATGCAAGACAACCAACTGTCATTGAGTTCTGCAAATGTGTTTTTAGTTTTACTTTTATTTTCTATTTTTGTTGTTTTTGTTGTTTTTTTTTTTAAGAGACAGGGTCTCACTCTGTCTCCCAGGCGGGAGAGCAGTGCTGTGATTGTAGCTTCGAACTCCTGGCCTCAAGTGATTCTCCCGCCTCAGCCTCCTCAGTTGCTGGAATTACAAACATGAGCCACTGTGCCCAGCATGATAAAATTTTGTAGTTTACATTGTCCCAAAGGCAGACTTAATGTTTCACATTTTATATACCTGCCAGTTGTACTGCGTACCTTCCTTGTTTTAGTGACAAATCTTTGGGAGTTTCACTATCTCAAGGGATTTCAGACTCTGCAAAAGAGATAAAAATGTGACCAGGTGAACACTTAGGTAAAAACTAAAGGCAACCAGTCTGATTCTTCTCAAAGGGCTGCAATGTAGGTTTTCAGTCAGATGAAGGATTTTCATTTTTCTGCAAATCTCTCAAACATACTTCCTTTATAATATATGCATTTTCGGTCATATGATTTCTACATTTCCTAAAATACCTATAGTTGAATTGTTGGTTATAGAAGAAAGCTTACATAGGAATATATATATATATATTTACATAGAAATATATATATATATATTCAAGAGGTAGGTCAAACCAAATCAATATCTTCTTTTAAAAAAAAAAAAGTTATTCTCACTTCTGCTAGTAAGCTCCTGGCATTTCAGAAAGTAAGAAGAGCTGGGTAAGAAGCAAAATGAAAATCCCTACAACTGTTCTAAAAACAGCAATCTAGTGACACTAGTGACAGTTGCTAGAAGCTTAGAGGAAACCTCCACAAAATTGCTGGAGATGCTTCCTCACTTGTTTCTAGCAAGTCTTTCTCTGAGAGTGACAATGCTTTGTGCCCAGTTTAGATTTAGTGCGTCTACAGCAGTCTTGAAGCAAGTTTTGTTGCTTAACCGCAACAGCACGTGGTCATATTTTACAGGGGATAAAAGTCATCTCAGAAAGCCAGATCCGAGGACTTTATCTATACTTTATTATGTATACTACATAATAACCAATCTCACAATTCCATAGCTAGTTCTCTGCACCTGACCCCCACACCCTCTCTTAAAAGTAATTGTCTACTCTTTGCAATTAGGAAATTCTACAGTAAACCAGCCTGTGATCAAAGGCCTCTCCATCAGCTTTCGCCAAATGCATAATCTACAGCTGGCAAAGACTCGGAAGCATCTTATTGACCATGAAGAAATTTGATTTTTGGACTGGAGGGATGCAAAATCTTGTTATGTAGCCCACAATGATCCTGCATTTGAAGTCTATTCCTCCTTTCCAGGGCAAATTTTCTCTCTTTCTGGATCTTCGCTCTCTTTCTGAGGCCTACCAAGAGATCGGCCCTGAAAAATTAAAGGGGAATTTATATACTGTTAGCATACTCTCGGAAAAGCAAACATCTTAAAAGAATAGAAGGAGGCTGGGCGCGGCGGCTCACGCCTGTAATCCTAGCTCTCTGGGAGGCTGAGGAGGGCGGATTGTTTGAGCTCAGGAGTTCAAGACCAGCCTGAGCAAGAGCGAGACCCCGTCTCTACTAAAAAAAATAGAAAGAAATTATCTGGACAACTAAAAATATATAGAAAAAATTAGCCAGTCACGGTGGCGCATGCCTGGAGTCCCAGCTACTCGGGAGGCTGAGGCAGTATGATCGCTTGAGCCCAGGAGTTTGAGGTTGCTGTGAGCTAGGCTGACGCCACGGCGCTCACTCTAGCCAGGGCAACAGAGTGAGACTCTGTCTCAAAAAAAAAAAAAAAAATAGAAGGAAAATAGAATTAGATATGTCAAAGTGTGAGAATGCTCATAAGCACCACACACACACCCACCCACACGCAGCGCTTAGTAGTCAAATAAGCCTGGGAAACACTGATGAAACAATGCAAAGGGTTTCTTTCTTACAGACCTTCTCGGAACCTTTAGTATTGCCAGTATGCATTATGGATCTCCAAGAGGGGCACAGTTAGCAGATATTTCTACTTGAACTCTTGTTCACCAGAGCATCTTATATTAGGCAAGTGCTCTGTAGAATATACACAGAAAAATGCTGGACTGGTAAGAAATATATCAAAATGAAACAGCAGCTATCTCTGGGTACTGAAGTTTATAATTTTAATTATCTTTATTTCCAAATTCTCTATAACAAAATCGTATTGCTTTTATAATTTGAAAAAGTTATATATGATTAAAAAATAATGTTTCAGTCTATATTATTTTAACATTTTTAAAAATCAGAAGTATCTAAAGGTAAGATTTTCCTCTCTTAAAAGAAATCAAGGTGTTTATTGTTCTTTAAGATTTATTATATGCCTCCGTGGTGCCAGGTTCTGATAGTAATATGAGAAATAAGTAGGAAGAATTTATTTCAATGATTTATTATATACTGCCAGCGGTCTGAAAGAGGAAACAAAAACTCTTTAAAGATTTTCCTCTCTATTAATAAATAAACTAAAAGCTTACAAACATAATAAAAATACTTATACAATATTAATCTTAAATAAATATATATATGTTTATACACTACTGTGATGTTCTCCCCTAATCATTTAAAAGATCTCTTTTTAGATTAAACATCTTGATTTATCTTTTGTTTGGTACTCCATATATAAAAACCTGCTGGGTACATTATAAATAAAACTTTATCAATGGACCCTTGTGTAAACTCTATTATTTACTATTTCATTAATCTATTGAACGCCTATTATGTGCCAGGAAATATGCCAATTCTTACTGAAAAATCCCATGAAAACAGATCTTTCTACATGACTAGTTATTTTAGTAGCTAACTATCTAAACAAATGTAATATTGTTTATAAAATGATAAAAAAATCGAATAGAAAAATTAAAGTTATAACATCTATGTAGCAAATATTTTATGATATAATGGTATTGCTTCGCCTTGCTTAATTTCAATTTGATAGTCACAATAACTTGGACAATCTAGAAAAGTAAAATCAAATTCTAATTATGGCCAAAGGAAAAAAATGTCAATATGCTTGATCCTAAGCTTCCTACATTTCCAGTTATACCAGGTTTCTCCAAACAGACAGGAGGAGCCAGACATCAAAGTTCATCTTCAGCAAGGCTACAAACCTCTTTCTTGCTAAAGCATTTCTGTCTCCAATTACCACCACAGTAAATAGACTAAATTGGCAAGGCCACCTCTCCAGGTTCACCATAAACAAAAAGACTCTTCTTCTAACTCACCAGGCTGTTCTCCCCATGGAACATTCTCAGGCAATGCTGGGAATGGCCCCTTTCTTTCAGCTGAGAGAAAGGTCAAGAATGGTCAATAGGACACTCTAGTCTAGGAGAGTTTGGGACTTGATTCACCTATCAAGAGAAGCAAGGGACATGCTGGGCTGCATTACCCAACATGAGCCCAGAAAGTCTCAGCGTAGTCTCTCTACAGTTCAAAGGAAGAAACCCAGGGAAACTATGTCAGCTAAAAGCTCCAGTGTCAGACTTGTCAGTCCAATAGGCTAACCACAACCAGACATAAGGGCTACAAATCAGTACAAGTTCCTTTGCTTCCAGACCTGAGTATAGAGGCCTACATTTTGTGAGTAGCGACTTAATTGCTTAGGAAAATTATGTTGCCCTGCTCTAATTATAGCTCTGCTGGAACTGAGTTTCTAGAAAGTGTTGAGATTTCCTTCAATTTCACTGAGCAAATGTCCTAATAGCTGAAGTGGATCCATACAATTATATTAGAAAAAGCTCTTTTTTTAGAGGGCTAAGTTTCCATAAATGAAGCCAAAGCAAAATAAAAACAAACTAAGTCTAGCATTTTTTACTGTATACATATGTTCACCAAATATGTATTATAATATGTTTCTAGTCCACACTGCTGAATTTGTCTTAAGAAGTCACTATTTCAGCCAACAACAAGAATGAAGACTTTAAAAAAAAACTCATGAAGAACTTAAGAAACGAGAAATCTAACGTCACAGAAATACAACTTTATTTTAAGGAAAAATATTAAGTAAGAAAAAGGTGGGCCTGTACTCTACATTTTGTAAATGTTAGTAGAATCAGTGTTAATAAGTTCAAGTTAATTAGGTCTTCCAAAAACTAACATATTAAAACACAAATGAAGACCAAGAAAACCTGCAAAGAGGACTGTCTTAGTCTACTTGGGCTGCTATAACAAAATACCTTAGACTGGGTATAAGGTTAACTTATAAACAACAGAAAGTTAATGCTCACAGTTTTGGAAGCTAGGAAGTCCAAGATCAAGGTGCCAACAGATTTGGTGTCTGGTGAGGGCCCATTTCTCATAGACGGGGCCTTCTTACTGGGTCCTCATATGGCAGAAGGGGCAAACAAGCCCCTCAGGCCTCTTTTATAAGGGCACTAATCCCATTCATGACAGTGAAGCCCTCATGACCTAATCATCTCCCAAAGGCGCCACCTCTTAATACTATCACGATGGGGATTAAGTTTCAACATATGAATCTTGGGAGGACACAAACATTCAGACCATAGCACAGGAGTACACAGGAAATATGTGTGGGCCGAAAGCAAGGGAGTTTGGAAACCAAACAGCATTACTAATTAACATAGAACAATTATTCTGTCACCAATGAACACAAACATAAGATGACATGCCTATAAAAGTTAGCAGACACCCATTGTTGCCATTGTCCAATACGAAAATGTCAAGATAACCAAATACTCACAAATTGGAGCTGCATCTCAAAGCACAAAGAAATTCAAACCAACTGAGGTGGCTATAAACAACAAAGGAAGCAGCTGCCATTGAACTTTCAACTTTCTTAATAGTTCACGTCAGCAGCAACATAAAACATGAGTAATTTTCTAAATGCTTGGTCAAGACTCTGTTAAGTAACTACTCATGATGCAATGGGAAAACTGGGATAACTTTGTGTACCACAGAATAAAATGGCATTAGAAGAAAAGCACTTCCCGCCCTCTTATTAATTTAGCAAATAAGAAGAATCTGTCATTAGCCTCTACACTGGTCGGTATATAAGCAGCAGGCAGTAATTTTTATTTACCTCCCTTTCTGAAGGACCGTCCAATCATCCATTTATAATGTTCCTAATATTATTCATTACAGAATAATATTATTCATTATAGAAATGAGTCCTAATAATCATTTCTATTGATTGTCGCCCAGCATATGTTGGGACAGAGTTGGGACAAAATTCCATGTGTTGCTGGTCTAGTCTCCTCTTCCTCGACTGGTCTGGTCTCCTCTATTCATCTGGTCTCATCTCCTCTTCTGGTCTGGTCACCTCTTCCTCATCTGGTCTGGGCCCCTCTTCCGGTCTGGTCTCTTCTTCTTCATCCCGTCTCCTCTCTTCTTCCAGTCTGGTCTCCTCTCCTCTTCCTTGTCTGGTCTCATCTCCTCTTCCTCCTCTGGTCTGATCTCGTCTCCTTTTCCTCTCCCCACCTCCCTGCTTTCCTTAGGGTCTTGCTCTGTTGCCCAGGCTAGAAGTGCAGTGGTGTCACCACAGCTCCATAGCTCACTGCAACTTTATACTCCTGGGCTTAAGCCATCCTCCTGCCTCAGCTTCCTGAGTAGCTGGGACTACAGGCCCATGCCATGATGCCAGGCTGATTATTTTTAGTAGGAATGGGGTCTCACTCTTGCTCAGGCAGGCCTAGAACTCCTGACCTCAAGCAATCCTCCTGCCTCAGCTTCCCCAAGTGCTAGGACTACAGGCATGAGCCACCGTGCCCAGCTGAATTTCCTTTATAAATTAAGGAAAGTTTCCCACTAAAAAAAAAACAAAAACAAAAAACAAAAAAAAGAACTTAGCACAATATCTATTCCACAGAGTGCTCAATAAATGTGATTTTGAGAGCAGTATAGTGTGGGACAGGCCTTTGAGTCAGACAGACTTTCCAAGGTCAAATTCTGGCTCCAACACAATTATTGCATTTCATTGATTCTGTAACATAGTTTCCTCACCTCCTACTCCCATATTTTAAACATCTCTGAAATCAGGATGCACCTTAGCATTGTAAGGTGGTTTAATTGCCACTGCCTGTTAGCAGTACCTGAGATAATAGCCTGTCTTTACAATTGATATCTTATGTTGGGCAAGCTATTTAATCTTTTGGTACTTCAGTTTCTCCGATTGTAAAATGGGGATAATAATAGTATCTACTTTATAAAAATGTTGTGAAGATTAGATTTGCTTTGTAAGTTTCTAAGTTAATAAGGGCTTAATAAATTCCATGTATTGTTAAAAAAATTCTTTACTGAAAGGAACACAATAAACAAAATGTCACAAACCTTAATATTTGAATATGAAACTCGCATCTAATGACAAACGAAGGATTTTATGAAGAATCAATAATAAGTATTCATTTAAATTGAAAAAAATGTAAAAGAGACTCTGAATATAAGATTTTATATAATGTTGACATATATGTATATTTTATCTATTCAAAATATAAAATTATATAAAAAGCAAATACTAGAAATAAATTATTTTAGCTATTTATGAACTTGGTAACAGTAACCCAGAGAGGGAATATTATTTCAAGAGACTTTTAAATACTGCATTCTGTATATTCTTGATGATACATATTTAAAGAAAAACACATGAAAAAGCAAAGGAGTCTTAAAGCTAACTCACTAGGTATAATGTTAATAATATTACTGCCATGGTAACTTTGAAATTATACTAAACATATTACCTGTATAAGATAAAGCAAATAAGTAATTATGTTAACATATTCATGCTATTAGGCACCACAATTTTCAGTGCAATAAGAGATACAAAAATCAAGAAAATTTAAAATATCAAAGTGAGCATATGATTTCTACTTTTTAAAATTATTTCATAGCTCTGTTCACTTAATGTAAGAAGAATCAATGTCACTTTAATAGCAATGAGTATCCATAGTGGTCAAATCTTGGTTATAAACACCATTCCCAACTAAGAGAAATCAGAGCATCATGGAGAAATTGCTATTCCAAGAAAGGGGCAGGGAAAATATAAGTTAATTGCAGAATATCTTGTTATGCCAGAAAGCAAAGAAGAGTTTAAACATGACCAATGCTATATCAAATAAACTTGGAACTCAGAAACACCTGAGGTATCACTGGCCAAATTAGGTACAATATAAACATCAAAATAAATAATATCTACAATTGATGGCTAGACACTAAATGCATAAAAATCCATAATGGAAGTTAAAAAAAAAAAGGGAAAAAAACTCATGTGCTACTAATGACGTTGACTATTACAAAAACTCCTTGCTTTAAAATTGGAAATTGAAGATACAAAATTAAACATTTCCTCTGTACTTTTATGAGGCACTGGATTTCACCCCAGTGGATGATGATCAAACTCTTATCATTAGGTAACAATGCCAGCTAATAAATGAAGAAAAATTGACAGAATTAGAAAAATCGCAATTCTGCAACCCCCAATGAAATAACTGATTAATACAAATATCGTGAATGGATGCTAAAACTATTAGATAAAAGGTTTATGGAAAACAGGTATTACCCTATAGATTACTTTCTAAATGCAAAGGGAAATCCTTTCTAAAAAATAAAAATCTGGCTGTTACTATCATAGTCAAGTGATCAAATCTAATACCACTAATAGTGGAGTCACCTAACATTGTATGATTTCTGATATAATATGAAATACACAGTATCGTCTATGAAATATTCTTGCCAAAAATGTATCTTAAAAAAACTAATCAAGATTTTAGTCTTAACTTACAATGTCCATGCAAAATAGTTATTAAAATTTCAAAGTTAAATGAAACAATGTGCAATCACATGAATCCAAAACATGATCATTACAAGACAATTGGCCTGTTCTCTTAAAGAGCAATGGTCATAAAAAAAAAGTGAGAACTATTCTAGAGTGATAGAAATGGGAGCAAAATATTAATAGTAGCCAAATGCAATGCATAGAACTTGATAGGATCATAGATCCAGGAAAAAAAAAAACTAAAAGACAATTTGTGCAAGGGGGAAATTTGAATATAGACTGTATTAAATGATATTGTAACCAATTAAAATTATGTCACATGTGATAATGATATATGGTTATATAAGAGAAAGTCCTTATTTCAGGAGTGGCAAGATGTAGTTTTAGGAATTAAATGTGATGTTTGCAACTTGCTTTGAAATGTTTCATAAAAAAATAAATATAAATAAGGCAAATGTGGCAAATTGTTAAAAACTGGATGTGTGGGTGTTCTATTATTACCATTCTTTTAATGTAAATAAATGTTTTAATATGTTAATGATAAAATATTTAGGAAAAACCAAAAAAATGATAAATTTTGAACAAACTTTTTTCTGAGTAATATGTAATGATTTTTTTCAACTTTTTATGTAACTATCAATTGATACCATTATCGCTTTTAATTCTTGAAATGTCCCAATTTGGGACAGTTGAAATCCTCTTTCCATGGCATGAGTTAACCTCAGCTGATTTGGATTTACCAAATGCTTAGCTTCAGAGTAGCCTGGAGTATGTTGGTGTCTTGACCAATCTATTTAATATATTAATTAAAGATAAATCATGTCCTCTAATCATGAGTCTATAGTTGTTTGAGGGCAGGACATATGTACCTGTCAGCATTGCTTAGCGATAATAATTGGATTTATGTTTTCCACCTGGTTTTTGTAGAGATTGGGGGTTTTGATATTTAATGTGGTCATGGAATTAAAATGTGCCTATGAGACTTGCATAATATAAGAGAAATTCTCATCATAAGCAGAATTGGGCTTTCTGGTACCAAGATGCTTCAAAAGCATGCCAACGTGATTCAAAGCTGATGATTTGTCTTGATTTGTCTATGAATCCTCAGCAACCCAATAGTGGGAAGACAAAGCAGCCAAAAACCGGGATCTGCAGATCCTGTCAATTTATATCCTTCTAATCGTTGTACCGTCTCCTTTGCCTGCAATAAAGATATTCCATGATGGTAAAAAAAAAAAAAATTCCACGTGTCAGAATTCATCTATCAATTGAAACTGTGCTGGGGAGATAGAAAAATGGAAGATGGGAAAAATTACAACATTTACAAAGGCAATTTAGTATTCATCTTCCATCCCAACAAATCTAACTAATGCCAGGCTTTGGTTCGACAGTTTTTTAAAGAGAGCTGACTCTACGTCTCAAGCAGTGATGCTACTTTTCTCTTTAGCTATGTATCTCCTTGCTCTATCAAGATGATGATCCATCACGTTCCATTCCCACTAAAAGTGCGTGTGTAAGTGGGTGACCCTGTGGGCAGCCAATCTTGAAGGCACAGTCTGCCCTCCATATCTGCAGGCTCCGCATCTGCAGATTCAACCAACCACAGACAGAAAATATTTGGGAAAAAAACAATTAAAAATAACAATAAAACAATAAAAAAAATATAAATTTTAAAATACAGTATAACAACTATTTACATAGTATTTACATTGTAGCAGGTATTATAAGTAATCTAGAGATGAGTATATGGGAGGATGTGCATAGGTTATATGCAAATACTATACCATTTTATATCAGGGACGTGAGCATCCTTGGATTTTGATGTCTATGGGGGTCCTGGAACCAATACCCCCATGGATGCTGAAGGATAACAGTATGAATATGCAACTTATTTTCAGAAAATACATGAACATTTCGATTTATGAGCAAATAAACCTGAGACTGCTCATTTACCTTACAAAATAAGAAGGCCATTTGCTATAGTTTTTCTCAGGTAAAGAGGAAGGGGGGAACTTGACAGCAAAGCTGTCTGAGGGGTTATTCTTCCTAACAGTGGTAAAAACTGTCTGTCACATGATAATTGCATGAGGCCACGCTCTATCGGTACCTATTACTCCAGGTCAGCAGGCAGCTGGAGCCATCATTTACTGACTGTGACTCTGAAATATCTTTACATTCAGGGAAAATTAAAAGGACAAGAAAGTGAATAGAGACTGATTGAATCAAAGTTGCACCTAAATTCTTCCAGAAACATTCTGAAAACTAAGAAGGCAAGAAAAATAAAATACATTCCCTAGTATTGTTCTCAGATATCACGTAACCCCTTTTACCTGATTGAAGTAATCAGGTAGATGCATCATAGGATACAATGGCATTAGAAGAACAGCACTTCCCGCTCTCTTATTAATTTAGCGAATAAGAAGAATGCGTCATCAGCCTCTAGATTGGATGGTATATATGCCGAGGCAGTAGAAAAAAATGGGGAAAGGGAGGAGTGAATAAGTAATTTGGAGTCTACTCCATGCTCCATTCCTGATGCTCCATGCTGTCCCCAAACCAGAAAAGGGCATCAAGGACACGAGCACAACATGGCCCCATGAGCCCTGAGGAAGGTCCGGCTTTAAAGAATGAAAGGGAAGGGAGGGATGGAGTGGGAGATGAGAGTCCAGTTATAATGCCATGAATGACCCTGCCCTGCCATGCAGGGCCCCTAGATCCCTAAATCATTCTGCCCAGCCATCCCTACAATGAGGGCTTGAATTCCCAGACCCCTGGTACTCCTGGTACTGCTAAGTATCCTGCTTGTACTGCAACAGTCTTCCCAACCCCACTCTTTCCATCCTTTCCCATTATTGCCACCCTACCCTCATGCTGCTGCCAGATGTGTCTTCCTGACACGTATTTTCCACAACTCACACACCTACAGTAACTCCCCAGGGCCAGGCACTATTCTAAGTGAATCTCATGCATCTTCTCATTTCATCCTCACTCTAATGCTATGAAATTTATATAATACCATCATTCTTTCCATTTTACAGATGAAGAAACTGAGGCACAGAGTGGTTTCATAATTTACTCATGACTACACAGCTAGAAAGCAGCAGAGCCAGAACTGAATCCCAGGTGACCCAACTCCAAACCCAACGCTCATAACCCCCATGTTTTAACATCAACAGAATAAAATCCAAACTCCCCAGCCTCGCAATCAAGTATCTCTGCATCCTTCCAGTTATAGCTCCCTCTCTTCCCTTCTGTTCCCTCCTTACCACCTGGCACAACTGTGTACAATGCAGTCCTTGTGATAAATATGAGTTGACTGAATGAATGTCCAAGCTAATGAATGAACAGTCAGTTTTTATTTCATGCAAGCATGGTCCTTATTTTCAATGCCATAAGAAAAAAAAATTGTTTCAGCTTTTGCCCAGGAAGTCTAATCTCCAAACATGACACCAGGCAACAAAGAAATTGCACAAGAAATTGTTAGGTTAATTATTCATCTCCCCGCTGTCAGCAAGGGCTTCCAAGCAAAGCAGCACGAAGAGATCTGCATCCCAGACATGGTACGAGTCACACTGGGTGGGGGCAACTCCGCATAGGTTGTTGAAATATGGCTCCTGGGTCCAGGAAACAGATTCCTTACAATATATCCTTTTGTTCCTTGGAAGAAAATTCAGCAAATCTATCATAGGGAAATCACATTGGCAGAAGTCCTGGGGACCTAGTGCAAAATAAATTGCTTTATATAAATTAGGCTTTGTCTGGTGGCCCCAAGCAGGATAAAGTGAAAACTCAAACTTAATTCATAGAGTGCTTTACAGGATACAAATGATTTACAGAAAACCTCTCGCATAATCCCTTGCAGGGAAACTGAGCTGCAAAGATGATGGGAACACCCAAAATCACAGCATTTAGGTAAGACAAGAACCCAGGTCTCTCTCCAAATCAGGCCCAAGGGTCCCAGCTGTGAAGAGTGGTTACTTTCTAACAGTCTCTGCCCCACACCTACAGTCTCTGCCATGGTAGAGGAAGGTCCTGCCCAACTCAGACCAAGAATCCAAGCGGGGCTGGTTGATGAGGAAGGAATGGAGGAGCCCAAGAGGAACCGGGAAAGGGCTGGGGGCAGAGCCCTAGTTGAGGCACCTGTGGGCTTACGGCACTCACTCCAACAACTGCGCACAGTAACTAGTGGTTCTGGACAGGGCCTCCCACCTCATCATCCCCCTTCCGGCCTCGCCTCCCCCCAGACTACCTGAGCAACCCAAAAGCGGAGAAGAAGCAAGTAGCCATATTCACACCTGTCCCTCCTGGCTTCCTGCCCACTGTGGGTGTGGGGACAGAGGGCAGAACCTAATCACCCTTAACTTGGAGGGGAATGGAATGGGGGGCGGGGGAGGTAGACAAGATTAAATTTAAATGAGTGAACTTTGGGTAAAGCAGATTGCCCTTCATAGCATGGGTGGGCCTCATCCAATCAGTTAAAGGCCTGAATAGAACAAAAAGTGAGCCCCACCCCCACCCCCCGAGCAAGAGGGAATTCCCCAGCAGATGACCTCGGGGGTGGAACAGCATCATCTGCTCACCCACATCTCGAACCTGCTGGCCCACACTGCAGATTTTGGATTCCCCAGCCTCCATAACCATGTGAACCAGTTCCTTATAATACACCTATAATAAATCTGATAGTGAAAGAGATATATCCTAATGGTTCTGTTTCCCTGGAGAACTCTGCCTGATACAGGGACTAACTTGCAGTAGAAGACCACTGTGGGAGCAGTGTGGACCACTGTGGGAACAAGTCCTTGCTGCAGACAAGGGAGGCTCTCTAGGGAGATGAGAGGAAGGGCCTCGGCAGGGGTAGCATGTGGTGTCCATGTGGTGGGAGGTACTGAAATACAGATCCTTGGGGAAGTGATGGTAGGGTTGAGTAAAACTCTAGCCTGGGGAGAATATTTTCAGCTATGCATGGAGAAAGAGCTAATTATTCTTCAAAAGTCTACACTATATAAGAAAAATGTGGTATACAGCTCACTTTGGTTATGAAAATCCCACTAGACAATGCATTTGGCAATTAATTATTATCGACTAACTTAACCTTCTTGAAACAGGGCAAGATTCACATTATGGAAGAGGGAGAACTTCCCAATTTTGCTCTATGTGTGGGAGAATCTGGTGGCCACCAGCATACTTTTATTCAAACAGTACACTGGGGAGCAAAAAGCTTTTATGGGAAAGAAAAAAAACATAACTTCCTATTTATTTTAGATATGTAATTTCAGCAAACACATCCATTAAAACACATAATCTCTTCATCAGCTGCACTAAAGTTTATTTTTAAACAGATATTCAAAATATTTAAGTCATAATCCTATCACAGCTGCAGCTGGATCATCAATTGTAGAGTTACAGGTTTACACTCACGTTCCCCAAATGTCTTACAACATTACAGTATTTATTTTGAGAATATTTTTCATGTTGATAATTAAAGCATACGAGTCCATCTACATTTCACTTTTATTATCAAAGTGCAAGTTTCTAGGTTCAAAATAACAAGATAGTTATTATTTAAGATTAAATTTTTAAAGTATTATTTCTGTTATGAAAAGCTCAAATCCAAGGTAAAATACAAATAGAAGAGTACTAATGTATTCCAGAACTCTTAATCCAACCATGAAAAAATTTCTTGTGGAGGCATAATTTGAAAATCACATTACACAATGACCATTAAACTTCACTTACCAGGTAGGGTGTTTTCAGCTGCAAATAACTGAATAGCCAACTAAATTTTGCTTAAGCAATTTGGACATTTATTTATCTCTTAAAATCTCTAGAGGTGGGAGGTCCTAGGTTCAGTAGATCAGTGACTGGGTAGTTTAGTCGCTTAGCGATGTCACGGCAGGTCCGGGCTTTGGCCACCTTTTTGCTCTGCCAGCCTTGGTTGCTGGCAGCCATGCATTTGTGATTGCAAGGTGGCTGCAAGAGCACATCATCACACAAACAGGTCCAAAGCAGGAAAGCTGGGGCCAGGGTGAGGTGAGGGGTACATATCTCCTTGCACCTCTCTCTTTTTTATAAGGGAGGAATGTCTTTCCCAGGAGATCCCAGTTGACTTTTCATTAACTCTCATAGACCAGAATGAAGTCACATGTTCACTTCAAAATAATTTGTGGCAAATGGGACTAGGATTGCCACGATTAGGGGAGAAACCTTTATTCACCGGCTGGGGCTGGGCACATGGCTGCCGAATGCCAGAACACAATCGTGGTCTGTTAGCAAGGAAGAAAGTAGAGAGGGCAATCAAGAATGCCTCCCAAACATAAGTAAAGAATAATAGCTTATATGCCTTATGTGCATTATCTCTTTCAATTCTCACTGGCTAGAGGCCATTACTATCGCCATTTCCCAGATGAGGAAACTGAGGCACAGAGTAGTCACATAGCTCCTCCAAGGTCTACACCTGATAAGTGGTAGAAATAGAATTTAAATCTGGATAGTCTGACCCCAGAGCCAACAAAGACTTGACTTGGGTGGCTGCAAAACTTTAAAAGCAGAAAAGATAACTGAAGGGGCTAGAAAATTCATTTTGGGAGGTAAGCTAGTCAAAGAAGAAGAATTGTATAGCCCTTCAAACTTCAAATGAAAAATTTCTCATTTCACCCATCTTCACTGCATTATGTTAAGAATGAATGAAAATTATTCCAGGTATAATAAGCTTTATAATGCTTCCTTATAAAATCTTTTATTTATTGCTAATATGTTTTTAAATGTAAAATTCACATATATTGCTAAAATCCTAATAAAGATGTTTATTTCTTGAGGTCTTTTGACATCTGTTATTATAATATACATAAATACATTTTACTATGCTTTCTTCCAAACCTTCTTCTTTGTCTCCACAGTATTCCTGAATATCATTTTGAATAGCTGAAAAAAATTCCATATTTTATTTATCCATTGTTAGCCATCCAGATTCTTTCTAATTTTTTACCATCAGAAATAATACAATAAATATCTTTGTTCTTATGGCTTTTTTCTTCTTTAAAATAAATTCCAAGGAGTGGGATTACTAGGTCAAATGGTCTGGACATTTGTGTGACTTTTTACATCCACTGCCAACGTGATTTCCAAAAGAACTGAGCTAATTAACATTGCTGCCAAAAATGTAAGAATATACTCATTTTCTGAGGTTCCAGCAGCTTTGTTTTATTTATATTTGTATTAATTTAATAGCCATAAAATTGTGTCTCATTTTTTTTTTTAATTCCATTTCTTTGATTCGGAGGGTTTCTTGATAGTCGTGTTTGCAAGTATTTCTTCCTGTAAAAAATCTGCTCTTAATCTTTGCCCATTAATCCTTCTGGGTCTTAGTGCTGTTGTGATTCACATACTTCCAAACAAAGTTGGCTTAATTTCATTTCTGCAAACTGCATGCAGACTGAATGACTGGTTCGTCTAGACTTACACTTGGGCGGACCCAAATTCCAGCTTGTTTCTCCAACCTCCTAAATTTCAACGACTGAGGCATTAATGTCAATCTTAGCTATAAAAATATGAACAAGAATGTTCCTACTGCTTAATTTTTTTCCCAAAAGACATACTAGGATCATTATACTCAAAAACTCTAAGAGTAATATTAAGTTATACATCAGTCCTTGTTTTCATGATCAACTATACTCTGTAAATAAAGGATTATTCTTTCACTATGGGATAACAGCCATTATAAGATTTGCTTTGTGTTTTTATCCTGAAATTGCTAGGTAAGTGCAAAATCTGAGGAGGGGAAAAAGCAATATCTTCAGATTTTGTTCTGCTTAAGTAGAAAAAAAAACTCCTCAAAACAACACATAACAATAAAAACTATTTAATCTTTTAGCAGAAAAGAAAAAATACGAGGCACATTGTTGAACTTTTTTTCACTTTACCACTGGGTCTCTTATCTATTTCTGTTACCTAAATATTTATTCCCAAACCAGAATTCCTAAGAGAGCCTTTTTAAAATATAGATTTCTGCCCTCCTGTACCAGGTCTAACAAATCAAAATCCTTGGGGTTGCAGTCTGATAATCTATACTTTTTAGATATTCCCCAAGTTTTCAAATATTTTAGCTGCAAAATTCTCGTTTTAAACTCTTACTAAGAACCATAAGGCTAATATTTATATTGATTTTTAAACGCTGCTAAACAAAAGATCTGTATTTACTTCTGTAGTGCTTTGAAAAGAGCTCTTGAAACACAATTTACAGCCTTAATTGATTCTTTACCTAAGAAAGAACAGA